>JAJPUD010000872.1:234456-257136 GCA_023553655.1 Myrmecobius fasciatus
AGGAGGTAGGAGAAGGAGGTAGGAGAGGAGAGGAGAGAAGATAGGAGTGGACAGGAGAGGATAGGCCCCTAATGTATTATAGTGTTCTGAAGTCATGAAACATGGCTGATCAGTTCTGGCAAATGATCGGTTTATTTGCTGAATGTGGATTGAAGGTTTTTCTGACTTCTTTGGTTTTTAGGGCTCTTTCTTTTCTCAGTCTTTCTTATATGTAATTTTCTATATACATATGATACTCCCTTCACTGTTCACTTTTAGCTCCTTAAAATGAGACAGGTTTCATTATTTATTTATTTATTTTTTAAATTTTGGTAGTGATATTATATATTACTGTTATTGCACCAACCTTCCCTTAGCCTCTCACTATCACGTATTTGTATCTCAAAAACCTTCTCCCCAAACCAATGAGTGGTTTTCCTCAAGGTCCTACCATACCACTCCCTGAGTCAATGAATTGCAGGGAATGCCTCTTATTTTCAGGATGAAATCTAAAATGCTGTATCATGTAGAGCTTTCACAAGATGGATCCAATCCATTTTTCCAGCCTCATATTTATTATTTCCCTTTCTGTATTTTACAATCCTGGCAAATTGGCCTACTTGTTCTTCTTTGTAACTGAAAGCTCCATCCCCATGTCTTGAACCTGTGTTCCCCTTCTAGAATGCTTTCCTTCTACAATCTTCTTCAGCCTTCTTGACTTCTTTGACTTTCTCCATCATCACTCAATGGTTGCCTTCTTCAGGAAGACACAGCTGTTGGTGCCCTCCTCTCTATGGTTAATTTGCTATGATTTTCTATGTTTTTTTGAGATTCATGTTTATCATGTTGTCTCCCTACACATATACATCCCACATATTCTTCAGACTGTAAACTCCTTGTAAGATAATTTTTCTATCTTTATTTGCAGAATTAAGCATGAAAACACTTTACAAATACTTCATCAATGATTTATTGACAGCATTTTCTCGATCTTTTACCCCAAAAACCAATGGTTTCCTTTCTCCTAATAACCTAAATTTTATTTTGTTTACTTGTTAATTCTTTCAGTCTGTCTATATATCTTTCTATCTTTTTTCTTCCTTTCTATCTTTCTATTTCTCTATCATTTTTCTATCTTTCTCCCTATCCAAATTATCTGATGTGATAGAAAGGGGGGGGGGCTTCTAAAGCACAGGGATTATTTAATTTTATTCAATTGTCTACAATACCATAGATTCTTAGCACAATAATTAACTATAATAAATGCTTAATAATTGCTTCTTATTATTTGTCAGAATAACCACAAAGGGATTTTTATAATGCTTTAATAATTACTAAGGATTTTCTCACAAAGGACTCCTGGAATATGCTATATAGCTGCTCTGAACATCATGACTCCTGAAAAAATCATCTCTTACTTGATCCTCCAATATTGTCCTCCACTTAAACTCACAGAATAATGATGAGTAATTTTGAAAGCATATTAATCACTGCAAAGCCCTTTCCTCACAATGACCCTATAAAGTTAGAAACACATACATCATGATCCCAGTTTTACAGATAGGGAAATTGAGTTTGTGAGAAAAAGGGCCTCATCTAAACAGAGGTTGAATTCAAAGACAGATATCCTAATATTTTCTCCACTTGACCACACTGCCCTCCACAAGGATAAATGTACCCATTTAAAAAATGGGCCAGGTTATTTCTTATTAATTTCAATGAATTCTCAGACTCCGACTCAAGACTTAGTTTGTTCATCTGCAGTGTTTCCAACATCTACTGTTATTTATTACTATTAAGGTGTTTATGCCCCATCCATTCCCTCTCCCCCCTTCCCCTGATGAATTGTTATAATGACAACAGTCCAGCAGACAAAACATTCTTATTTACATTAAAAACAACTGCTGCATTTGAACTCAAGTCCTCTTGATTCAAAGTCCAAAACTCTATTCACTGAACCACGTAGCTGCCCCATAGCAGATATGTACAATGTTTATTGAATAATTTGAAGTTGCTGATCTGCAATATTCAGTACCAACAAATATCCATGCTCTCTCCATTTACACAGACCCCAGCCTCCACATGCTTAGTAGATAGCTTTTTCTTTACAACTTATGGTCAAACGTGCCATTGTCTCAAAACCAAATCATTAAGAAAGGTGATCTGCTAATTACATTATTTTTTCTATTGTTGGGACCATATTTGGAACCCTGGGAAGACCAATGAATGGTCTGTCTGTAATGCCTCAGGTGTAGAATTTCATGTTTATTGGGCTGCTGTCCTCTGACATAGTGCTATAATGTAGCAGAGACACAGCAGAGTTTTTCTATCAGCATTGGAAAATGAGGATACAATACGATCCAAAGATAAAAGTTGAAATAATCTTCTTATCTGTGGACTTTACTTGCTTTGGTCTTTGGTGATCTCCCTCCTGGTCACACCTCTCGACAGGCTCCAGCTCTTACCTTCCCTAAAATGTGTCCTCACAATGTGGTTCAAGAGAAGAAGATGACAATTCTTTGGTCCCCAAAGAGTTGAGAGGTTCCTTCTTACATGTAAAAGACATCACCATGCAAAGCATTGGAGAATTTACTCTCTTTCATTAGTAAAAATGTATATTTCTTTATGAGATCCATTGGAGAACAAATCCAACTCCATAACCTGTTGATGGACAAAAGTCAGCTAAAAAAGTAGCCTGGTTAGAAATCCATATCATTGACATCAAGGAGCAATGAAGGGGAGATGAAACAGTATAAAGGAATGAAACATTATATAAGACATTTGCATATTTTGCAATCTTGCTTCCCAAGAATTATTTCAAGAGTTTCTAATATACTATCTCAATATTTCCCAAACATTGGAGCTTGCAGCATCTACTGCCAGTGCTGAATACTTGGCGTTCTCGAACCCATCCTAGAATTCTTGTAGATTGCATTATGGACTGGCAAAGTCTGTATTCAATCTAGTCATGTTGCACTTTTACTGAGAAATAAGTCCGAGTGTCCCTGAACAATATACAAGAGACATTACGGTGGGAATGATGGAGGCACAGAGGAGCTCTCCTAGGAACTAAGCACCTTAGACAGAATGGATGTTCAAGAAATCACATTTGATTGGATTCTCTGAAACTTCCCATTTCTTACCCTTATGGAAGAAGTTCAATAATAATGTAAGCTTTAAAAATTTTTCCCTGACAAAAATCATCAGAGAGAGTGTAGTGATTATTATGACTATGGCTATTTTGCAGACAAGAAAACTGAGGCTCAGAAAGGCAGTAATTTCCTTGGAGTCAGTCACAATCACTTAATATCGGAGCTTGGATTCAAACCAATTGTCTTACAATTTCAAGTCTAGCATTCTCTTCACCATACTATGCTGTCAGTAAACATGTTTGGCTACGACCTTGCAGGCCAACTAGTATGATCTGTTGCAGAATAGGATTTCTGTGTCTAACATTCATAACCAGTGATTATATGTCCTCTACCCTTCAATGCTAGATCATTCTGTGTCTCTTAAGGTAATCCATTCCACTTGTGAATAGTTCTAGTTCTTAAATTCTTTATCTAGTCAGAAATTTGTTTTATCCATCTTTTTCTGGGTTCCTGGTTCTGCCCTTTGGGATGAATGAATTTCCATAAATTGTTTTTAGCAACTTTTCTAAGGTCATTGTAGCCCATTTTTTCAGATTCTCTCCTTATGCACTAAAAAGGGAATCACTGGCATGGATTGCTCACAGTCTCATATGAATTTCTTTGAATAGTCTATGACCAAACTTTACTGGACATATCATGTGGGTGACTTGTAAAAAAAAATAACACTCCTGAAAAAAGACTTTTTTTTATTGATTATAATGTGGTTTGGAAAGTCAACCTCTCCTTATTTTACTGGTTTGGTATTCCTATGAATGAAATGAATTGTGAGCCACTGAGAGTAGTACCCTTTGGAGTTAAATTTTTAAGTAAGTAATATCAGATTTCTTTCACCCTCCCTCCCTTCTTTCCTCCATAACCTCCTCCCCACCCACACCCACTCACACTTTGTCTGTCTCTCCCCCCTCTTTCTCCCCCTTCTCTTTCCTTCTGTCTCTTCCTCTCCCTCCCTCTCTTTCCCTTTAGATGAACATTTATATCAATAATGATGATGATACAATTGAAATTACCTGTAAAAACATTGAAGCTGGAGAAATTCCCAGTTTGGGAAGTGACTTTTAGTTCCCACCCTCTTCTAGGCTCACATCCTCAGGAATGATGAGTAAGGATAATTTGTGATGTATGCATTTAGAAAGCTTCAGTCCGCTATTTGAAATGTTTTGTGAGCAGTCCTGCTTTGGTCAATGCAAATCAATTAATTCCACTTAAACACAGTCCAGTGCAATCGAATTTAATTCAATACAATTCAGTAATTTCACGAAGTGCCCATTAAGTGAAAGGAATTGTTAGGAACTTGTGAAGGCAAAATTAAGCTCCCCCTCAAGGAACTTCCACTTGACTTTGAATATTCTCAGGCACCTGTGTAACAAACAAAAGCCACTAACACAAACGTGTTCCCCTTTATGTTGATTTCACATTTTCCCACTTCATCTAATGGATTCCTTCTAATTTTAGCTGCTTAAGTTTTGTTTTTCCAAACATTTTTTTTAATTTGAAACAAGAAAAAATGTAGATATTTTCCGAGTTCTTCTGTCACTAGATTAATTATATTTTCCCCTCTTTATACATTTAAAAAGTGATATATTGCTTTTTCTTCTAATTTGTTCATATTATCCTTTATGTTGAAATCATGGATCTAAGGGGAACTTGTCTGGGTATACAGCATAAGATGTTGGTCTATGCCTAGTTTCTGTCAAATCACATGCTAATTTTCCTTGCAGTATTTTTTTTTCAGTTATTTAAAAACTTACCACAATGGATTAAGATCTATGGTCTGTGCTAGTGTGTTCCTTTGTTTCTGTGTATTTTACATCTAAGTTGTTTCAGTGAATATCATATCTATTGATTAACTATTACTCAATCTTGTTAATGGTTATTGCTTTATTGTACAGTTTGAGATCTGGTACTGCTCATTCTCCTTTAACATTCCTCTTTTTCCATTATTTCTTTAGAAATTCTTGACTTTTTGTTTCTCTAGATGAAATGTATATCATTGAATAAGTGATTTTTAATAATTTTTTTCATTATATGGACATGGCTTGCTTAACAATATTTCTCAAATTATGTATGAATTTCTCCATTTGTCTTTATAGCTATGCAGTATTTTATATATTAATATAGTTTCTGCATGCATTTTGGCAAATAGATCTCCACATATATTATGTAACTTGCCATTATTTTAAACAAATTTCCATTTTCATTTCTTTTTTTATCTTTTGTTTACAATATGCCTATGTTGGTGGTTTATGTGCACTTATTTTTTATATTGCATCCGTACAAAATTGTTATTGCAAAGTAATTTTATTTGACTCTCTGGCCTATTCTGGTTAAAGTACTATGTTATTAGAAAAAAAATTTTTTTTTTGTTTTCCTCTGTCTACATTTATTCCCTCAATTTCCCTTTCTTATCTTATTGCTCTGATTAGCATTTCTAGCACTAAGTAGTATAAGTGAAAATAAGCATTCTAGTTACTGAAAATATCTCACTTTATCCCTTATATATAACATTTACTCTTAATTTAATATAAATAATATTTGCCATTAAGAAAAATGTTCATTTATGCCTATTTTAAAATGTTTTAATGAATAAAAGACACATCGAATTTTGAGGTGTTATTCCTGAAATAAGGATAGTTCTTTTTGAAAAGTCAATCAGTGTGCACTACTTAATTCACTTAATCCTTATGTGCTCAAAGGCTCAAAGTCTTCTGAACTTTGTAGTCTTTTTGAAAACTTCATAGCATATGTTCAAATTTGTCACTACCACTTCCTAGAAGTGGTACCAAAAAATGAACCAGGGTTCCCATTCCAGATTTTAATCCAATATCTTTTCCAATGGTATCCATATATTAGGGCAAATGAGTAATCTCTGTGGTACCTGTATTAAAGTATTTATGTCAATGATATCAACAAAATGTCAACAAACATCTATGTGAATTCAGGCCAATAGTTATTTATCAACTTTCATTGGGTGCACTCATATATATGCAGATACCTTAAGCTGAAATCTAGGGACATAATAGTCTGCAGCTTTTACAGATCCCTAAAAGTTCCCATGGTTTCATCTCTTCTGGTTCTAAAGAGGTATTTGTGATAGTGGGTTATGATAAGGAATATTTTATAAGAAGTAGGTAGACCTTGACTCTACTTCTTGCTCTTTTATTATTTATATGTTTTTGGTTAAGTTGATTTCTGTCCCTTGAGCTCATGTTCTTTCTTTATAAAATTAGGGATCTCTAATGTTTCTTCTACTTCTGACATTCTCTATTCCATGTTCCCAAATCACTCAATTCCTTATTTTACATGCAGTTCTGTCACTCATTCACTCACTCACACACACACACACACACACACACACACATCTTTATTAAGCACCCATTTTATTTGAGGAACTGTTCTTAGTGCTTGAGATACAAAGATAAAAATAAAAGTTCAAACCCCCAAGATTACATTCTATTAGAGCGAAGAGAATGAATATCCATCAAGAAATATAATATTCGCAAAATACATGCAAAGCAATTTTAGTAAGTAACAATTTGGAATGCAGAAAAGATGTGTGAAAAGCTATGCATTTGAAGGAAAATAAGAAATTATAAATGTTGGGAATAAGGAGACTAGGAGAACTGGGGCAGAAGCACAAAGTTGTCTTTTGTGAGGAAAAAGGCAACACAGAATATGTGAAGCGTAATAAATAATAAGCTTAGAAAGGGAGGTTGGAGTTCTATGAAAACTCTTCGATGCCAAACAGAGAAGTTCATATTTGATTTTTGAGATAATAGAAAATCACCAGCATTTTTTAAATTGGGTCACACATGTGCTTCACAAATGGCAAAATGGTAACAAATTAATTAGAAATGTAAAACTGGAAATGGGGAGACCAATGATGAAGAAATCATGATAATCAAAGTAAGAAATAATGGAATCATCTAGGATGGTGACTCAGTGAAGAATAGAAGATGGATATATTCACATTTCTTCGAGTTCTCAAAGTTTATTTTCTGTGTTGTATTCCTTTATGCCTCCCAATTCTCAAATTCTCTGATGAATCTATTCCCTCTCAGTCTTTATGTCACTTAATTCTAAGTACAGAAAACTCAATTCTCACTGACATTATTCAGACTCCAGTTGTGATCATGGGACTTCCTACAAGTAGCCTAAAGTTAAAATGAAGCAAATTTAAAAAAAATTTTTTTTTGCATTGTTTTGGTCTAATAAAATAACTTGTCAGTATAGGAATATAAAATCAGAAGAGCATTAAGCAATTATTTTATCTTTGATTTCAAGTTTATAAAAACTCTTCATAATATTTGTCTCTATAGTCACTGAGATGGACTACATACAACAAGTGGTCAAGAAGAATTTATTAAGTGCGTTATAAGCCAGGCAGAGGGAACTAAGTGACTCAGTGAAGATTGGAGTTCAAATCTCACCTCAGACACTCATTAGCTGTTTGATCCAGGGAAGATCACTTAAATTCTTTTGATTTTAATCCACTGGGAGAAGGAAATGGCAAACCAATCTATTATCTTTGCCAAGACAACTCCGTAAAGGACAACAAAAAGATTGACATGACTGACTAAACAAAGACAATGTGCCAGGCACCACGCTATATGCTAGGGATAGGAAAGAGCCAGAAGACAATCTTATCCCTCAAGAACCTCATAAGCAAACAAATGTATACAAGCACAATATACTGGATGAATAGGAAATAATTTTCAGAAAGAAGGCACTATCACTAAGAGGAATTTAAGAGATAGGATTTTAGCAGGGATTTGAAGGAAGCCAAAAGGCAAAGATGGGGAGAAACAATAAGGAGGCCAGTGTCTCTACATCAAAGAGTAAATGATGGGGGAATAAGATGTATGTGTAAAAAGATTACAAAGGTGTGATGGAGTAGGTTATAAAGAGCTTTGAATGCCAGATTATTTTGTATTTAAATCTGGAGTGAATGGGGAGTCCTGGAAGATTATTGAGCAAAGAGTGGGTGACATGCTTAAATCTCTCATTGAGGAACATCACTTTGAAAGTTGAGGGAAGGATGAATTAGACTTAGAAAAATCTTAAAGCAAGCAGACCAATCAACAGACTATTGCTACTGTTCAAGGGTGAGCTGATGAGGGATCACACTAGGATGGTAGAAGATATGAGGAAAGAAGAAGCATGTTCAAAAGATGACTCAAAGGTGAAATCAAAAGGTCTTGGCAACTGACTTTATATGGAAGGAAGAAAGAAAGTAAGAAGGTAAGGATTATACCTGCATTGTGAGCCTGGGGACTGGAGAGGATGGTGGTTATCTCAAGAGTAATAGGGATGTTTGGAAGGAGGGATAGTTTGGGGAAAATAATAAGTTCTGTTTTGGACAACTCCTGGAATCTAGTCCAATATCTTTGAGAGAATAGAAATGCAAGCCTGAAGGTCAGCCGAGAAATTGGGATAAGAATGGAATATTTTAGAATCGTCAGCGTAGAGAGAGCAATTCAATTCATAGGGCTGCTGAGATCACCAAGTAGTACAGAGAAAAAAGAGACGGTGGTCCAAGATAGAACCCGAGGGACACCTATAGTAAAAAGCATGAAATGGAGGAACATCCAACATGGAAAACAGTAATCAGCTGAGTAGCAGAGGAGCCGGAAGAGAATGATGACCTGGACACTTAGAGAAAAGAAAACAGTGATCAAAAAAAAAAATCAAAGAGGAGGAGTATTGGCAAAAAAGGGGGGGCAAGGGGGCTTAGATTTGGCCATTAGATCACTGATAACTTTGGAGAGAAGGGTTTTGGTGGCATGAGAAGGTCAGATTATAGGGGTTAAAAAGAATGAGAGAAAAGGAAGTGGAAACATTTAATATAGATGATCCTCCAGGAGTTTTGTCTCAAAGTGAAGCAGGCATAAAAGCTGAAATTGGTTTTCAGATGCTAAAGTTCCCTGTTTGCTTTTTTCCCCTCAATCTTAAAACACACCTGTCTACTTTCTGTTCTTGACTGGAATAGCAAAGTCAAGTGAAGTTTTTGTTTTATTGTTGTCCTTTGTTTTTCCTTTTCAGCATGGACATTATTATTTTGCAATAGGGAATGAGCCAGTAGGGAGAGAATGAAAATAAGTGATAGGAAAAATGACAAACGGGGCAATGTGTAGAAAAGAGATGGAACAGATGTATATGTAGGAGTTGTCATACATATAAGAACCATCTCAGTGAGACGGGATAAAGGAGGAGGCAGTAAGAAAAGGCATTTGGGTGAGGACAGATGAGGAAGAAGAGAAAAGGACATCTTGGTCAATGGCCTCACTTTTTCCCCTGTAAATATGGGGTAAAATTCTCAGCTGAAAAGGTCTCTCAACTGAGGAAGCAGAGGGAGAGGAAGTCATGGAAGATAAAGGAGGCATAAAAAGGTTACAGAAGGCACTGGGGTGACTGGCACACTGAATTGATAAGGGAGATGTAGAATATATATGAAATGTATACACTGGCACCCAAGGTTAAAGTCACTATCTTGCCTACCCTTGTTGGACTGATCCTTAATCCTCATAAAGTAATAAAAAGCATCTTTGTACATTAGGGCTAGATAAGATAGCTGCATACAATGGCTGTCACTTACTTGCTAGGAGTCTTAACAGCATAATTTCCAGAGTGGTAAGAGATTTAAGTCCTCATCCCTGAGAATGCTTCTGAGCTAATAACTTAATTCACATTTCAAGCCCTGCTTCAGGTGAAAAAAAAACCCAAAGCTTTTGTTACCACTTCTTATGCTACCGTTCCCCTGTCCACCCACCACTCAGGAAAGTGATATTGTACCCAGTGCCTTTTGGGATGAATCTAATTTGTTAGAGACTATTCAAGGATTGCAGGGAACAGGAAGATGAAACTAAGCTATTAAAAAAAAAAAAAGAAAAAATTCTCCAGTTGCTAGCTAAGAGCAGACTTATTGCTGTTGATTGATACAAAAGGGGTTAGTCCTAAGAAGAACGTTATTTGTCGTATCTTTAATGGACTTTTATCATTCAGCTCCATCCTCTAACTGAATACTATTACTGAGAGCATAACTATGGTCACACTTGGTACCTGTTTCCTCAAGCTAATGGATTTTTAAATTAATCAATCAATCAACACATGTTTATTGAATCCCCACTGCTATAATCACAGCTCACATTTAAATGGTGCTCTACAGTTTACAGACTTCTATATGAGCAACCAGGCTGCTCAGTGATCCTTAGCAATATTGTAAGTTATCACCCGACACTATGTAGAACTCATCATTCTCCTGCTTGGAACCAGTAAGAACCAGAGGTCTCCAGAATGTGAGCTCCCTTAGGAGTTGTGAGACTAGCTTAAAAGGGAAGATGCCTGTCTGTTAATTCCTTATGATCTCTATATTCAAACCTGACTCAATACTGTTTCACATGCAGAAAGCTGCCCTTTCAGTGGAGGAGCTGAGGGACACTGAGCTGGCAACTCTGCAACAGGATTGAACAATCAAGTGGAGTCTTTGATGAACAGTAGTATTCTTCTTGCCTACTCTTCTTCCTTATGTAAAGGCTATAAGACATTTCTTGCCTTCACTGTCTCTCCTCTTTAGTGACAGGATAAAAAAGTCTAAACGTTTTATATGTCTGTTCTTTTTGGGTTCCTCCCTTTTCTCTTCTAAAAGATGTGACAGGAGGCAGCCCAGCTGCTTTTCAGAATCCATTGATATTATCATGTGTTTTGAGATAGGCTTATTTTTAATATGTTTAATTATAGGAGTTATCTTCCTAATGTTGAATCATTTTTGCATCCCTGGAACAAATGCAATTTTATCATTATGCGTAACTTTTTGGATGAACTAGCTATGATTGGTTGGCCAGGATGGTATTGAATATTGTATTGATGTTAGGATGATATATATCGATTTCATTTTAACTAGAATTGATGTCCATTAATGATGCTATTGTATGCTTTTTTCTTTGCTTTAGTTTTTTTTTCTTCTCTGAGGGGAAGAACAGATAGAATAAGGCTCTTCTATCAGACAAGAAACTGATAAGCAGCTTTATTTTCCTTTTCCCCCCATTTTCTTTCTTTTTCACTCACTCTGTTAAAAGTTGGGAAGTCAACATGTCCTCAAATTGAAGTAAGCTAAACTGAGTCTAGAAAAAATATCTGTTTCTATTCTCCTTTCAGGAAAAAAATTGGCATGTCTTATATTTTAAAGATTATCTTGAATGATTCTTATTGAAATAATGTACTTGTGTATGTTTACAATGAGCTAGGATTTGCCTGATAATTTATATATTTGATAGTTTCTGCCAAATGTGTCTTTCTCCTTCCCTTCTCACCCTCTTTCCCTTTCACTCTTATACTCTCCCTTCTCATTTTCTCCTTTGTCACTCCCAACCAAAATTGTTACTGTTTTTGCTGCCTTCGTTCTCAAAGAAGACCATGGCATCAGGAAGGTGATGGCATGCCACACAAATGATTTGGATTTAAGTGAGGGAAAGCTGTGCAAGGTCACCAGCCTTACTTTGTCCTTCAGAACCAACTGGGTATAGTTGCAGGATATAGATCAGAATGACTGAAGATGGCCCTCGGTCCAGGATATCAATTTTCTAAAGGCAAGCCCAAGAGACATTTTGTTGGCCATTCCCATGAAAGTTCATTATGTGGAAATAAGCATCAGTCCTTAATAGATCTGAAGTCTTACAGCCTCTTAGCAGCCTCTGATATAATGATAAGAGGACTAATGAAATGTTTCCCATGACCTGCAGCAGATTCTCGGTAGAATAACATGGGTAATGCTTCGCTAAAAGGTCATATGCTTCAGTCCTTAATGCAGATAACTGGTGTAGATAACAGGCAGTGACATTAATAGCTGTCTTCACCACATCCCAAGGGGACAGTGAGCACAAATCTTATCTCCACAGTGTATCAATGTAGATGAAAACAGTTCAAAGAGGAAGGGACTATCCCATATCATTTGGTTAATAAGTGTCAGGGGTGAGTTTGACATTAAAAGGTCACAAGAAGCGTGAACAGAATGATGAGGGAACTGTGATGAGAGACCATGTCATATAACATCAACTGAAGGAATTAGTCATGTTTACTCTAGGAAATTTAAGAAAAAAATCTCACTCTCTTTGTATATAAGTTACATATTTCAAAAGGGGCTCGAGCTGTTCTCCCTGTCCTCAGAAGCGATGTCTAGCAGAATGATAAGCCCTGTGTTACGTGCTGGGGATGACAAGAAAGACACAGACAAGTCTCTGTCCTCATTGAGTTCATAATCTAATAGAGGTGAACATGCAAGTAAATATTTGTGTTCAAAATAATCATATCTTTTATATTTCACATATAGGATAATTTCAGAAAGAAGGCACCAGCAGTATAGAGGACAAGAAAAGGATTATTACAAAAAATGATATTCAAGTTGAGTATGGAAAGAGGCCAGGGAATCCAAGAAATGGAAACAAAGGTTTGAATCGTCATAGGTCTGGGAAGCAGGAAAACGGCAGAGAGTCTAGAGAGGTGTATGGGATGGGAGAACGAGCAAGAAGGCTGGTCTTGCTGGATCATAGTAGATGCTGAGAGAAGTACAGTGAGAAGACTGAAAAGGGAAGAAGAGGTCGGGGTGGGGAAAGAAGTTGGAAAGAAAAATATTTGGGCTCATTGTGACAGGAAGAAAAACAACTTGCTTACAATCCCAAAGTATAATGGGCTACCTTGGAAGACAATGGGCTTCCTCTCATTGAAGGTTTTTAATTGGAGATTGAATGATGACTTTTCAGGTATTCAAGAGAGAGGTGTCCTATTTAAAGGCAGCTTAGACTGGATGTAGCCACTAAGTCCTACACAGCTTTAGACTTGTTGTGATTCTCTGATTCTTCTGGCTTCTGCTCCACAATACTGCCTTTGCTAAAGCCCAGATAATGAAATCACTTTCCACATTCTTGTGCAGCAAAACCACACCGGAGGAAAAAGCTCTGCTGGTTTCTGACAACGACTTTGCTTACCAAGATCTTATTAAGAAGCAGACAGCATTTAAACCCTATTTGAAATTGATGGATGGATTTTTCTCCTCGTTCATTCCAGTAGCCACTGACATTGTGGATATCAAATCAATCTTAGTAGTATGAACAGCCCCATGCCATGAAAAGAGCTTAATCAAATCCCTCTGTTGGTTCAAGGCAGGCGAGGGGGACTGGCGTGTTTATTCTCCAGCCCTGATATAACCATATGAAAATGGACAGCTTGTAGCAGAGTCAGTGCTGTTCACTTATTTCAGGAGGGATTCTAATAGAAATACCATATTTTCAGTTTCCTCGCTCAGTTTTTGAACATGTTTCCCAACACCTTGACTACTGAATTTCTATCTACTGAGTTAATTCGAGACTACGCAATGACATTTCTTCTATTGTGCTATTATTTAGGACTCCAGACCTTTGCAAAAGAAATTGATCGTAAACACAACCTGCTGTCTTCTTTATAGGTTTATAACCTGCCCCAATTTCTTTAGAAATTGTTGGAGTTGAATACATTGATTTGCAAGGTAGGATTCTGATGGCTGAGGATGGTAGGAACACTTTCAATGCTTTGTGTTCATTGCAAACAAGTGATGTTTCACTTGTTTTCAAATTCCCTCAATTGGAAATATGCTAATTTCAATATAAATGGACTATGTTGCACAAATGCTCCACTGAAATCTTTTCAGGTACTTCCTATAGAATTGAGATGATCCAGGGATGTCAAGATCTGGATGCAAAGGGAAGGAAAGTGCTGGCAGCTGCAACCAGGGTTCAAAATCTTCAAAGATTGAGCCAAAGACGGACTGTAGATCTGGAATCTAAGAAACGACTTAGAAAAGTACAGAGACTACTTCATTCATTTTGGCCACAGCATCACATTAGGACGACCTAATGAGATATGGAAAGCATGAGTTGTGTCTCAGTGGAAGGATGATTTGCATTGATGAAAAGTTATGATCTTTCATATCCATATTTTGCATCCCCTACAAGACTTCAAGCTCACTGTTGGCAGATGGCATTCTCAATATGGTGGGGAGAAATAGTGTGCATAATGGAAAAATAAACTTTAGGTTTGCTTGTTAGAGGGCGACTGTTTAAAATCTCAGTTATTATCATTATTAGCTGTGTGACCTTGGAAAATTTCCCCAACATCTCATAGAATTAGTTTGATCATATGATAAATGAGCATCATAATATGCTTATAGTCTATCTGTGAATATAATTATGAGAAATGTCCTTCAAAAATTATGTACTATAGAGAAGTATTGTATGTTTCATACTGTATGAGAGTTGGGGACATGCATCAAAGAAATGAGAATTATACAGATAGCTAAGTGGAGCTAGGCATGGAGAGTATGCCACACGGAACAAAAACAACAATGATGATAAACAACCTGACTTTGATCATTCACCGTCTCAGATCCTTGCTGACCAATTGCTTTAACTGCTTTTATCCACAGTTTCCTTATTAGGACCATATGGGTGATAGGTATAATAATAACACCTATCTCCCAAGTTTTGTGATAATAAAAACCACTGAAATGATTTATCTTAACCTTTTTCCCCTTTAAATCTTAAAAATGACATACAAGTGTTAGCTGTTGATGACTGTTTCTATAATGTTTATTTAAGATAATAAAATATTTTATGCACAATGTTGCTATGAAGCAGGTTGCTGATATTACTCTCCCCTATTTTATGGTGGTAAAAGCAGAAGTTAAAGTCACTCGACATTTGTGAGTGTGGAAGTCAGCAAGAAGAGGCCAATTCCTACTCTCCTCCTACTACCATGATCAATTGCTCGTACGAAACACCTTTTGCTCATAAGAAACCAATTTCTTCTTGCCTCTAGAGGGCAGAGCTAGGATTAATGGATAAAAATTTAAAGGAAACACTATTAAATTTGCTGTCAATAAATTGAGAGAAAAAAAAATCAAACTCCTTTAAATGTAAGTTGTCTTAAAGTGGAATAGATTGCCTCAAGAGTTGGTGGGTTCCTTTTAACTAGAGGTTTCCAAGCAAAGGCTGGAGGACCACTCAATGAGCCTTTCTCTGAACCTCAGTTTCCTCTTACCAGTTAAGGTTTGAATGAGATAATTCCAAGGTAACTTCTAGTTATGAATTTATAATCTTAAGAAAATTTTCAAATTTTCTTTTTGTTTTGGCCCTTCCTGTTTTAGGTATCAATACCAATCTCCAATTTGTTTTTATCTACCTTTTCCTGATTCTTTATTGAATAAAATTTTTATTTCATTGTAGTCTAAAAATGAAGCGTTTTCTATTTCTGCCTTTTTGCATTTGATGGTGAGATTTTTATGCCCTAATACATGATCAGTTGTTGTGTAGGTGCCATGTACTTCTGAGAAAAAGTTGTATTCCTTTCTGTACCTATTCAGTTTTCTCCAGAGATCTATCATATCTAGATTGTCTAGGATCTTGTTAACCTCCCTAGTTTCTTTTTTGCTTGCTTTGTGGTTAGATTTGTCTGATTCTGAAGTCCCTCACAAGAATAGTCTTGCTATCTATTTCTTCCTGTAATTGTCTTACAATCTTCTCTACCACTTAGTTCATGCGTATTTAGTGTCATTTCTACTTTGATGTTTATGATACCCTTTATAAAGATGTACTTCTCTCTTTATCTCTTTTAATAAGGTCTATTTTTACTTTTGCTTTATCTGAGATCAGAATTTCGACTCCTGCTTTTTTATCTTGAGCTGGAGAGTGGTTTCATTTCTGTTCAAAGGCTTGGTTTCATGTGCTTTTTGAGGGAAACTAGGTGAGCTCAACCAGTTTCCTGTCTTTACTTCACAATCTTGGCTCGCAAAACTTAGTTATTGACTAGCCAAATAGTTAAAAAATAATTTAAAGTTAGTCTCAATTTTGTCAACTTTGAGATCAGGCTGATAATATGCATACCATCATCACAGGGCTATTTTTAAGATAATTGAGAATGTAGTTAAAGCATTTAATACTTTTAAAGTGATACACAAATGCCAGCTACCATAATTAATAATCTGAGCAAAGACAGATTTAATGTGTGGTCTTTAAAGTACTCAATATACTGAGAATAGGGGATATATGCCTTATTTCAACTTTAAAAGATGTCACAGTGGATTTTAGTGCTGCTTTTTGCTTTACCTTGACAAAGGAGAAGGGGGGGGGATCATCATATAGCTGCGCCAAACCATACACCATAGAAAATGCAAGTGGAGCAGAGGGACTGCATTAGAGGAGAATTATCAGTAGTGAGCACAATTTGGGTTAGTCTGCTTCCATGATCTTTTTAAGATACCCCCTTTTGATATCTCTTCTAGCAGAGAAATTAAAGCTGGGGGCTCTGGTGGGGTTCTCTGTGTTTTGAAAAGGTTCTTAAACATTCTTCTGGTCTTTGAAGACATAGTCTTACAATTATGATTATACAAATGTCTGAAGCATATCATCCTACTCCCCAAAATAACTGGACAATTAAAAAAGAAAAGAAGAAATAACCAGTTACAATTTATTTGTACCCAGATTCTGAGGATTACTTACCTTGCCTTTGCATTTGTAAATGTAATTATGTAGAAATGGCCAATATATATATTGGCCATTTCTACATAATTAAATTCTTTATGGTACCCTTTATCAAGACGTACTTCTCCCTTTATCTCTTTTAATAAGATCTATTTTTACTTTTGCTTTATCTGAGATCAGAATTTCGACTCCTGCTTGTGGCATGTATATATATTATATATATATACACATATATATATATGCATAAATACATATACATGTTGGGGTGGGCATTACTGCTTTATATGTTTTGTCATGTTTCCTTTTGGCCTTTATAATTTGCATAACCTTTTAACTAAGTATTAGTTTCTATATTTCCCAAAGCATATATATTCTCCCAGGGCTGCTCAAATTAAAATTGGAGCACTGCTTCACCCAGTTTCTTATTTTCCATTTGTTAGCATTCTAGGTAGTTGGTGAATCCATTTCCCAAATTCTGTGTCCCCATATTCTTGGGAATAATAAGTATGTACTCCTTTCAGCTTTGAAAATGCCACAGTGCCTAAAATGGCCAAGTTCACTTTATCTCGACAAAGGAGAGGATAGAAACAACTGAACCATACACCTCTGCCAAACCATATACCATAGAGAATTGCAGGTTCAGCAAAGGAAGTGTATCAGCACTAATTCACAAGAAATACAATCCAAGAAGTAATCCATCAATCATATCTGATGCTTCCAATATCTATACATAATGCATAATTCATGGACATAAATGACTTGTTGCAGATTTTAATAAGGAATCAAATTTGATTTGATAGATATCACCAAGTGTCGCTTGGAAAGACCTCATTACTGAACTATAATGCTCTAAGAGGGACAAACATTCAGACAAAGGGGAGAGCCACAACTAAGTGCAAATCAGCATACACAGAGAGAGAGAGAGAGAGAGAGAGAGAGAGAGAGATGCATATGTAAATATGTATACACATATTTACATATACATGAATAATTAGAGGAGAAAACCCAGAGGGGAAGAACCTGGCAACTGTTCCTGAAGGGATGAGAATTTAGTATTGTGGGAGGTCCTTTCTACCTCCACAAGTCACTAAAAAGAGTGGGGAAGAGATAGACTTTTCAAGAAACACAAAAAAAAGCACTACCACACAAGCATGATTTAATGGGGATGGATTCCTACAACTTTCGAGATATCTACCAGAGAACTTTTTCTGAGGCAAAACAAAACAAATGAACAACAACAACAACAACAAAAAACAACAAAAGCAAGCAAACAAAAAACAGAAAAGCCATCAATGACTTTTGCTTTAATGAAAATTTTATTCCTCAAAAGGTGGGATAATCAAAAAAGGAGACTGTTCTATTGTAATTGATACTGACTGAAGGGGAAGAACTGGCAGTTGAATAAAAATAATTGCCAGAAGGTCAAGTTTTCTCTTTTGGAGTTCATGAAAGAGAGGGAGAGGAAAATTGAATGTAATTTGACATATACTTTTGACTTTGGGAGACATGATTTCAATAAATATAAGAGAAAACATAGGAAGGATCTCATTCACTGAGTTTGTAAAAAAATCTAAATTAATCAGGGAGGGGGGAAGGGAGATCAATCAAGAACTGGAGTTAAGACAGAAAAATCATGTACTAATATAGAGAATAATAATAATAGTAAATAATAATAATAATAGAGAAATAATACCGGTTAAGGCAGAGGAGGAGGTGAGATTGCCAATAAAATAAACTTTTTAAACTATTTTGTGAGTGAAAGAAGGATCAAGGAAAAGATAGAAGCTGTACTTGTGGTGGGTAGGACAATATAAATGGATGGTCAAGAGAAAGCAAAACTATTTGAGACTTGGTTAGCATCTATTGAATTGTAAAGGAGAATAATACTTGGATTGAAAGGACAGAAAACAAATGCTTAACATAGAGTTGAAACATAGTAGGAGGAAGGAGATAGCAAGAAAGCCCAGGGCTCTCCTCAGTAAGCTGAGATCATGTCAAAACAAGCTATATCCTGAGGTAGTGAAAGAAATGGATATGAGGAATCATAGAAATTTGAGATGCTCTGTAGGAAAAGTGATCGTTTGTTAAGATTAAATATAAGGTAACTTGTTCAGATTTTTTTTCAAGGAAATGGGAGGAAACAAAGTCTTTACACTATAGGCTGAGTAAACTTGAATAGTCATTTTTGAAATGAAAATTATAGAATGTATTATCGAAGAGAGAGTTGTTGACCACATTCTAAGACCAGATCACAAAGAATCAATATAGCTTCTTTGTGAATAGAACATGTCTTACTAACCTCATTTCTTTTTCTTTTTAATTGTTCAAGCTGGCACATAAGGAGAATGCCATTAGCTTAGTAGACCTGAATTTTGGAAGGGGAGGTATGGACTAAATGCTAATAAACTGATATTAAACTAGCTGATGATAAAACAAAGTTAATGCTAGATCAACTTGTGGAATATCTTAAGACCCTATCCTTAGCTTCATAATATTAATAATTCCTTTTGGTGACTTGAATTTGGTAAATAAATGGCTTATATAAAAGACTTACTTACCAAACTTTCACATTGCCCAAAATTAGAATACAAAGAGGTTATTTTTTAATGAAACTCTGGGAATGCAATTTATCTGTAAGGAGAGTTGTAATAAGAATCCTGGGAGCTTATATGGGTCTGGTAACATCTATCGGTCTCAGTAAACTAGAATCTCAATATAAGTGAACAGTTTGACATGGGTGCCAGCAAACCCAATTCTCTGCTAGCCTGCAATAAAATCATAGACTTACAACAAATGAGGTCATATACTCCAATGTCCTTATGAGGAAACTGGAACCCATAGTAGTTAAGTGACTTCTTTTAAGTCATGCAGTTACCAAGTTACAAATTTGAGAATAGTAACTAGTTCTTTTGATCCTAAATCTTGAGTCTTTTCACTCTACTGTCCTTCCTCATAATGAACATATTCTGTTAAGAAGGGCAGGTCAGGAAAACTCATCTTCTCGAGTTCAAATCTAGCTTCCCACACTTCCTAGCTGTGTGATCTTGGGCAAGCCACTTAACCCTGTTTGCCTAAATTCCTTATCTGCAAAATGAACTGGAGGAAAAAAAACGGGCAAACCACTATAGTATCCTTATATAAAAAAAAAAAAAAAAAAAAAAAAAAAACAAAAACAAAAACAAAAAACAAAAAACAAAAAACAAAAAAAACAACCCTAAGTAGGGTCACAAAGAGTTGGACGTGAATGTAAAACAACTGAAAAATAACAAATCCAGAAGATAAAACCATTGAACAACAAGGAAAAATTAAATTGAACAATAGACAAAGCAATTTTTTCCCCTGAGGCAATTGGGGTTAAGTGATTTGCCCAGGGTCACGGCTAGTAAGTGTTAAGTGTCTGAGGCCTTATCTGAACCCAGATCCTTCAGGGCTGGTACTCTATCCACTGCCCCAGGCAAAGTAGTTTTATCAAGGTCTCCCTGAAGTAGGCTTCAGCATTGAATGCAGGAACACTCCAAAGCTTCCCCCCAAACTAGGTTATGCATTTCATCTTTATCAATTTTTTTGGTAGAATTTAAATTACCTCGGGCTCTCCTTCATCCATGCCCCCTTATCCTACCTCAAGAGTCCCCACAGGCTTTTTCATCCCCATAGACCTTTAGTGAGTGAATACTGAAAAGTGAAGATGCTGATAAAAAAGTACTTAAGGATGGCATTTCTAAAGCTCTTGTTTTCCTCTCTCCTTTGCTCACACTCAAATAATTTAGCTCATAAAGAAGAACAAAGCAATTTGGACCTCCTGCATTGTGACCTGGGTGAGAACAAGACCCTGACTGGTTATGTTTATATAGTTCAAAAAGATCTTTTGTTTCTGAGTTTACTATCATATATGTTATTTATTCATAACCCACTCTGTTAAATCTGAGTATCAACCATCGTCAGTACAAGACTTCAGACATTCTGTCTGTTGTCTAATTACTTGATTTTGTTTGATTTTATTCACAAAATAATTAGCCTGCTAAGCACCTAATTATTGCTAAGCATGCATCATATGTCTTGCGCCCATTCTGCAAACAGTGGATTAGCAAACATTGTTGGATTTGAAACATTCCCTGTTAAATCACTAGCTGTAATAACATCTTGAGGTTAGTAATTTTCTTTTAATAAGGAAAATTCTAATTTATCCTGGTCCATAATATTGTTACATTGTATTTTATTTTTTTCCTTCCCCAAGGCTGGTCCCCTTTGAAATGGAAACAATGTTTCTAAATTAAAGGCACCCAGAAGTTGATCACTGAAAGAGTATTTCTCTTCTCAAGGTCAATGCTATTGTAAAACCCTCTGTAAACACGGAGAGGATCTTTCATCTCCTTTGTTCTCCGAGATTAACGGCACTATAATTTCCTTCGCTTTTATTAAATGAATAGAAATTCTCATATCAGCAACATATATTTGGGCTCAGCGAAGCCTAATTAGGAATGTCAGCAGACGAGAGGATGACAACCAGAGGATGCACTTGCAACACTCCATTTTCTGCAAAGCTCAACTAAAGTGTCACCTTTGACAGGAACTTTATCCTGAACTGCACCTCCTCCACAATCCCTATAAGATTATTTCTATTATTTATTTTTTATATAATATGTTTTAGGTAATTCACATGTAGTTTATTAAAATATTCCTACATGTTTTATAAAATATTCACATATATATTTAATAAAAGATTTACATATGTTATAAACTACATATATTTTAAAGGAATACTCACATATAATGTTATGGAATATAGATACATGTTGAATCCTCTGATAGAACATCAGTTACTTGATGGCAAGACAGACTTGCTTTTGCCTTCACGTCCCCAGTGCCTAGCATAGTACCTGTTATATAGAAGAGGCTTAATTAATGCTTGTTATTGCTATTCAACTCAACAAATATTTCTGAAATACTTATCATATAATTTAAATTATTTAATTGAAATGTAAAACCCAATAAATTGTTATTATTGATAACATTTTTTACATTATCAGTATTCCAAGCAATTAGTCAATAAACATTTATTAAGTGCCTAAAATATGCCAGGCATAAGAATTGAGGATAGGGGGGCGGAGCCAAGATGGCGAACTGCGAACAGCTTTCTCTCTGAACTCCCTTCAACATTCCCCTAACCCAGACAAAGTAAACTTTAAAACTGGTTTCCGAGTGAGGTCCTCGCCAAGCATTTGGACTACAACGCACTTCTATAAAAGATCTACCGTGAAAGAACTCCGGAGAAGGTTAGCCTCAGGGGAAATCGGCCGCTGGTCGCGATCGGACTCCAGCCGGGGCGGAAGTCAGGGCTGTGATAGAGGGGCGGATTTTGGGCACCCAGGAAGCCCCTGGGAGACGCCTGGGCCACTTTGCTCTGCTTGCGGGCAGGTGCTTTGACAGATCTGCCTTTGGTAAAGGGTGGATCTAGAGAAACTGAAAACGTGGTCTAGCCCCACCAGCCTCAGACCGGAAGTCAACTCGGCAAACTGCCCCAGGGCAAATATAAATTGTTGCAGTTTTCTCGGCTTTTGACCAATATCCCAACTTTAAATCATGAGCAAGAAGCAGAAGAGAGCTCTCACCATAGAAAGCTTTTACGGAGAAAAAATAGAACAGTCCCCAGATCCTGACATTATGAAAACAATCCCAGATGAAGCCACAAAGGCAGACTTAAGTTGGTCTCCCTTTCAGAAGGCTTACCTGGATGATTGCATTAAGAATCTCAAAAGAGAGCTAGAAGAAGAATGGGGAAATAAATTGAGATCAGGGCAACAGAAATATCAAAAACTGGAAAATAGGACTGGTGAATTGGAAAAAGAAAACAGTTCACTGAAAAACAAAATTGGTGAATTGGAAAAAATCACCAATTCACTGGAAAATAAAAATGGTGAACTGAAAAACAAAATTGGTGAATTGGAAAAAGACAACAATTCACTGAAAAACAAAATTGGTGAATTGGAAAAAGACAACAATTCACTGAAAAATAAAACTGGCAAAATGGAAAAAGAATGCATTGAATC
>JAJPUD010000872.1:257536-292873 GCA_023553655.1 Myrmecobius fasciatus
TAAACTAAGAGAATAGTCAAGTTGTTCACAGTTGATAATTGTACAATATTGCTATTAATGTAAAAAATGTTCTCTTGGGTTTCCTCATTTCATTTTGCATCAGTTCACATAACTCCAGGTTTTTCTGAAGACATCCTGCTCCTCATTTTTTTTATAGCACAATAGAATTTCATGATACATCACAAATTGTTCAGTCTTTCCCCAATTATATATATATATATGTATATATATATATATATATATATATATATATATTTGCTGAGGCAATTGGGGTTAAGTGACTTGCCCAGGGTCACACAGCTGTTATGTGTCTGAGACCAGATTTGAACTCAGGTCTTCCTGACTTCAGGGCTGGTGCTCTATCCACTGCACCACCTAGCTGCCCCCCCCATTGTTATTTTAAAACAATTTTAATATATTAGAAAAACCTTTCAGTTCCAAAATGTACCTGTCCTTCCCTTCCTACCTTCTCCCCTTACTGAGATGATAGGCAATAAAGATATGTTATACATGTGCATTTCCATATTAGTTATTTTGTAGAATAATACTAGATTTTTTAAAGAACAAAATAAAGTAAAAAGTAACATTTCATTCTGTATTGAGACAATATCTGTTCTCTCTCTGGCAGTGGTTCACAATTAGTCTTTTGGGATTGTCTTAGATTGTTGTGTTACTGAGAATAGTCAAGTCATTTCCAGGTCTTTATTGAACACTATTGCTGTTACTGTGTACCACATTTTCCTGGTTCTATTTGCTTCACTTTGCATCAGTTTATATAAGTTTTTCCAGGCTTTTTCTGAAATCATCCTGCTTGTCATTTCTTATAACACAAGAATATCCCATTATAATGATATACCAGTTTGTTTAGCCATTCTCCAATCAATGGACATCCCTTTGATTTCCATTTGTTAGCTACCACAAAAGAACTATTAAAACAATTCTGTACAAAACCATTTTCTCCCCTTTGTTGATGTTTTTACGAGATAGACCTAGCAGTGATATTGCTGACTAAAAGGGTATGCATATATTTTAGGCTTTTGTGCATAGTTCTAATTTGCTTTTTAGAATGATTGAATCAGTTTGTAACTCCTCCAACAATGTCAGTATCCCAGTTTTCCCACATCCCCAACATTAATCATTTTCATTTTTTCTCATAGTAACAAATCTCCTAGGCGGTATCTCAGAGTTGTTTTAATATCCAATTCTCTAATCGATAGTGATGTAGAAGCTAGCTTCTTAAACTGTGGGTTACAAACACATATGGGATCTTATAGTTGAATGTGAGGGTCATGAAATTATAATTTATTATCAGAAAATGTTGGATTTGTATACCTAATTTATCTATCTTTATAACCAGAGCCACATAAAAATTCCTTGGAAAAAAGGGGAACATAGGTGGAAAAAAATTTAAAAAGTCCTGATTCAGAGACTTTTTTGATATGATGACAGACAGCTTTGTCTGAAAACTGCCTGTTCATGTGTTTTGACCATTAAGCAAATAGTTTTGAAACATAATGTTTTTAATTTTAAAAGTACTATTCATTTCTACTTTCTACCTATAATTTACCAGTTAAAAAAGCTAAAAACTTATTCTATCAAAAGAGTTTAGTTATTTAACAGCAGTAGCAGCAGCAGTAGTGATCTCCTACTGTACCTAGAAGCATCTCCAGTCACCCTGTTCTATATCTGACATTAGACCCATTTGGCTCTGGAGAGAAAGTAAGGCAGGTGACCTTGCATAGCCCTCTCTCACTTAAATCCTTGCATGTCATGGCATCTCCTCCCAAATATCATGGTCCTCTTTAAGAATGAAGGATTAACAAGTAATAGTAGTATAGTTAGCATTTATACAATGATTACCATGCGCCAGAAATTGTGCTAATTGATTCATAAGTATTATCTCATTTTATCTTCACAATGACCCTAGGGGGTAGAAATTATTAGTTTCATTTTACATTTGAGGAAACTGATGAATAGAGGTAAGTGACTTGCCCAAAGTCACACAGCTTGTCAATATCTGAGAATGAATTTGAGCTCAGGTTTTCTGGATTCCGATGCCCAACAGTCTAGTGTGCCACCTAGCTGCCTAATATTTTCTGTATCTGTAAAATATTCCCTTATTAGTTCAGTTTGTACATTATTAAATCTACAAAACATTTTGATATAATTTTGTTTGTTATATTGATAAAGATCAATTATGTTAGATGTAGCTCCAATTATTATTTTGTTTTCTTTATGGCATTTTCTAAATGAAACATTCTCAGAAACTTTCTAGACAAGAAAGTTTAGAATGAATACTTGGAAGATTTGATTGTATGGGGAATTGAGAGAAGGAAGGCCAAACAATTATATGGAGAAAGAAAAGTGAAAAGAATGAGAGAAATCATTTTAGACAAGGAGCACAAAAATGACATTTTAAAAAACTAACAAAGAGAAATAGTTGAAGGGAATCAGAGGAAGTAGGAATCTGTTTAAAGGAGAGCATTTGAGGAAATGAGGAAAAATCACAAAACCAAATGAAAACAAGAGGGTGGAAAAGGAATTAATAAACAAAAGGGAAAACAGATGAGAAAGGGGAATCAGTGATGAGGGAAGGAAAAGCAGTGGGAATAGGACCACCTTTAAGATTAAATAAGATAATGTAACGGAAGGCACATGGTACAGAAGAGGGGAAATTTCATAACTTAAAATAAAAACAGTATTAGAAAAAGATGAAGGGACATATTACCCTATCATAACTTTAAATGTGACCAGATTAAAAAGTTGATTACAAAAGTGACAGGGGCAGCTAGGTGGCGCAGTGGATAGAGCACCAGCCCTGAAATCAGGAAGACCTGAGTTCAAATCTAGTCTCAGACACTTAACGTTCCCTAGCTGTGTGACCCTGGGCAAATCACTTAACCTCAATTGCCTCAGCAAAAAGCAAAAAAAAAAAAAAAAAAAAAAAAATAAAGAGTGACATTGTAGGGTTTTGTTTTCTTATCCAATTTGTTGTTTATAAGATAAAGATTTCTCAAAAAGACACACACAAAATAAAACTAAGGGGATGGAAAGTAATTACTATAAGAAAGTAAAGTTTTGTTAGTGTCTGTGCATGATATCTTCTGATTATGCTTTTTGTTCTAGTTTTGCTGTGATTTCACCTTTCTCATTTACTATTTTATTGATTTGAGCTACTCTCTTCTTTTTAATCAGATTAAAAAAGGGCCTATCAACTTTATTTTTTTTAATTAACCAGCTTTTAGTTTTATTTATCACTTCTATAATTTTTTGTTTCCAGTTTACCTTATTTCCCCTCTGATTTTTAATATCTTTTATTTTATACTTATTTAACTTTTCTCATTTTTTAGATTTATATTTTTAAGTGTATTCAGTTCATTAATATTCTTTTTTTTTTAATCAATGGGTGATGGTAAGGATATGATCTACTAAAGACTCTGACAAAAATTTTGTCATGTTTCATCATCTCTCCTTTTATGGAATTATTAATTATTTTATTGATTTGTTTCTTTGAACCACTCATTCCTTAGGATTTCATTAATTTTCCATTCACTTGTGTATCTTTTATTAACAAGACCAATTACTATTTTTTAATGTATTATGATCTACAAAGCATGTCAATTATTTTGGTTATTTTATTTTATAATATCTCTTTGCCCCTAGTATGTGTTCAATTAACATAAAAATTCCATGTGGTGCTAAGAAATATATACATCCTGTTTGATTTAGAAGATGCCACAAGTCTTCTAATTTGGTTTTCCCTGAAATTTATTTTTAGTTCCATATTTTTCCTTTTGTTTTACTTCTTGTGAGTCTTATCCAAAATAGAGAGGGATTTTAAAGTTCCCTGTCACTATTTTGTTACTGTGTCTTCCTGAAATTCAGATAATGTTTCCTTTACAAATGTTGTATTCTAAGACATTTGGAGCATATAAATTTATTACTGATGTTGGTGTATTGTTTATGGTGCCTTTCAGCATAATATATTTTCTTCAATTCTTTCAATTTTTGATTTTGATTTGTTTAAAATTTCTTTTAATGTTTTTAATTTGTCAGATGGCTGGATTGAAACTTCTGTGTTTGGGTTTTTATTATTATTATTATTAATTCACTTGATAGTCATTTTGTTTTTCATTCCTTCAATTTCATTTTGTGTAGGTCTTTGTTTTGTTTTTAAATATGGTTCTTGTAAGAAGACAATTATAGCATTTATGATCTAATCTCACTTTTTACATTTTATTGAGATACCTAATCCATTTATATTTCAAATTATGAGTTAAGTTTATATATTCCTTTATCAAGTTATCATTTTTTCCTTCTTCTGATATAGGCACATTACTGTGTTCCCTCAGGTATTTTACATGAATCATTTCTTAAAGGTAGCCTTCTTCCCACTGTCTTTCTTCTGCATACCCAGAATCTTCTTGCTTGGTATCCTTTTCCTTTGGGCATTTCATTTATTAGTTTCTTTTGCTTTCTTGCCTTCACATGGGGTTATATATTTCTTCCATATCTTTTTTTTCTCTTCTTTCAGTTAGTCAAATAGATTCTCCTGTTCTCTCCTCCCTTTCAGCTAGTCTAATTCATTAGTTTTTGTTGTTTTTTTTAATTTCATTTTTATTTTTTTCAAGAATGATTTCTTTAATTCTCTTTATTTCCCATACTCTCTGTCTACCTTAGATTCTCATTATTTGATTCATGAAACATAATTATCTGCTCTCTCTCTCTTTTTTCCCTTTTGATTCCTCATACAATCAAAGGCACCAAGTTATTTTAGGCTTTTCCCCTAAGCGATTTCAGCCTTGTAGAGCTTGCCCCATGGATTCCTTTTTTTCATTGTTCCTAATTCACATATTATTACCAATTATTATAGAAGGCAGAGAGGACACTTGGTAGAGATCCTCCCATTCCCAGTCCTTGATTATGCAGCCTGGGATTGATAATATGCCCTTGCCTGGTTACCTTTACCCCCATTTGTCTCAAAATCTCTTGCATTGCTCCATATTCTTCTGCTTCCTCAGCTGCCACGTATTCCCAGAAGATCTAACTACCCCCCCACAATATATACCAGAAATGAGATGAATATTTTTTTTTCAATCACCAAGTCCTCTAAACCACACTCAGTGCTTGATCCTTATGATGAGGTCCTGCATAACTGGGTGGTGTCGACAGAGGAAACCTGAAACATTGATAACATTAAAATACAACCTGCAGTGGTCAGGGATGGACTCCCTGCACTGATGGGGATGGACGCAGCCTTACAATCCCACCCCTATAAAGGTCTTGGGAAAACCAATCAGAAAGCCAAGTTGCTAAATTTCCTCTATAAATCTATCCTTGGACCATGCCATCTTTGCCAAAACCCTATTGAACTTATTCTATTCTGCCTCATGATGTCTTTCTCCTCACCCAGGACCCCATGCCTCATACTGCCTTTCTCTTCAGCCTTCCCCCATGTCTTCTGATCTTTTCCCTTACTTCTCCCCCATGCCTCACAGTACCTTTCTTCTTGTTATAGTTAACTGCTTATTTTAGGGTGCTAAATTCCTCTATGGATTTAGCCTGCCAGTCAATGGCATATTCCCTTTCTCCTGGTTAATTGTGAGTTCCATTAGGGAATTTGCCTTTTCCGTAATTGATTGTTAAAAACCCCTTTTCTTTTTTTAAATAATTATTTATTAATACTTTTTATTTGCAAAACATATGTATGGGTAATTCCTAAACATTAACCCTTACAAAGCTTTCTGTTACAAAATTTTCCCCTCTACTCCCCACCCGTCCCCTAGATGGCAGGATATCCACTACATGATAATTATGTTAGAATACTTAAGAAATCGAATATATGTATAGTTATTGCATCATTTTTTATGCAGGAGAAATCATATCTACAAGAAAGAATAATCCGATAAAGGAAATACAATGCAAGCAAAACTCAATAGAGAACATGAAAATGTTATGTTGTGGTCCACATTTCACATTCCTCTCTCTGGGTGTATATGGCTCTCTTCACCGAACAATTGGAACTGGTTTAAAGCATTTCATTGTTGAAGAGAGTCATGCCCATTAGAACTGATCCTGATATAGTATTGTTGTTGCCGTGAATAACGATCTCCTGGTTCTGCTCACTTCACTGAGCATCAGTTCATGCAAGTCTCTCCAGGCCTCTCTGAAATCGTCCTGCTGGTCATTTCTTACAGAGCAATAATATTCCATAACATTCATATGCCATAATTTATTCAGCCACTCTCCAATGGATGGGCATCCATTCAGTTTCCAGTTTCTAACCACTACAAAAAGCTGCCACAAACATTCTTGCACATGTGGGGCCCTTTCCTTCTTTTATGATTTCTTTGGGATATAAGCCCAATAGAAACACTCCTGGGTCAAAGGGTATGCATAGTTTGATAACTTTTTGAGCATAGCTCCAAATTGCTCTCCAGAATGGTTGGATCCGTTCACAGCTCCACCAACAATGCATCAGTGTCCCAGTCTTCTCATATCCCCTCCAACATTCATCTTTATCTTTTCCTGTCATCTTAGCCAATCTGACAGGTGTGTAGTGGTACCTCAGAGTTGTCTTAATTTGCATTTCTCTGATCAATAGTGACTTGCAGCAACTTTTCATATGACTAGAGATGGTTTTAATTTCTTCATCTGAAAATTGTCTGTTCATATCCTTTGACCATTTATCTATTGGAGTGTGGCTTGAATTCTTATAAATATGAGACAATTCTCTCTATATCTTAGAGATGAGACCTTTATCAGAACCCTTAAATGTAAAGATGATTTCCCGACTTGATGCTTCCCTCCTAATCTTGTCTGCATTAGTTTTATTTGTACAGAAACTTTTTAACTTAATATAATCAAAATTATCTATCTGGTGTTCAGTTAAGAGTTCCAGATCTTCTTTGGACATAAATTTATTCCATCTCCACAGGTCTGAGAGGTAAACTATCCTATGCTCCTCTAATTTGGTTATAATATCACTCCTTATATCTAGATCATGAGCCCATTTAGATCTTATCTTGGTGTGCCGTGTTAGGTGTGGGTCCAGCCTTAATTTCTTCCACACTAGTTTCCAATTTTCCCAGCAGTTTTTGCCAAATAGTGAGTACTTATCCCAAAAGCTGGAGTCTTTGGGTTTATCAAACACTAAATTGCTAACGTTATTACCTAGCTTGTCCCGAGATCCTATCCTATGCCACTGATCGACTGCTCTATTTCTCAGCCAGTACCGAATGGTTTTGATGACCGCTGCTTTATAATATAGAAAAACCCCTTTTCTTGCTAAGTATATGCACTCCAGATATTATTTTATATTTATCCCTGCAAGTATCTATTTTCCCTCTTCATTTTGTCTGTAACCTCTTCTCATTATTTAAAGAAAAAAAAGACATCTTTTGGCAATGGGAAAGCAATAGTGAATTCTTAATGTATGGGATAAAATGAGTGAAGAGTTCTCATGGGGATGTGGCTTTGACCTATGCTCTGATTGTGAGTTTAGAATAAAAAGTTGAGCTATAGCTAAAAAGCTGCAGGTATTTGATTGTCTTGGATGAACATTTCCCCTCCTATTTCCCACCACCTCTTAATTAGCATTTAAGTACTTCTTTTAAAGGCAATGATGGCTTTGGGAATTCAGGTTACAGAATTCTCTCATCCAAGAATTATCTGCTTGTATAGCAATGCTCTAGGGAAATTTAAATTAAGAGTTTGTTATTTGCTAATAATTTATTTTTCTGGGAATAGACTTCAGTGTTTAGAGAATAAGCCTGGCCTCCCTCTGACAATGGGGAAAAAAAAGGCCAAAGAAGGTATTGCTATTAGTCTATTTTATTTTGTATTTTGCAGTCTGTGCTTTGCACTCCTTTACTGACAACACTTTGTCTATTAGGAGTTGCCTTTTCTTGTGACATTGTAGAAAATCCCTTTTTCCTTTTTTTTAAAAAAATTTAAACCTCAAAAAGCTGGTTGTTTTTGTGGTCATTACTGTCCCACATGCTCACTTGAGAATTGGTGCCAAACTTCATCATTTGGTGTCAGGCCCTAATCTCATAACCTATATGCCTTCATAGATTAGCTTTCTTCTTGCATAGGTGGATTCAGTAGAACTCCCTTCTGCCAAAAAAATAAGGTCTCCTTCCTTTCTCCCTTCTTTTTCCAATGCTCACCACTTCTATTCACCCACTCCTTCCTAATCTCCTTTCTTTCTTAGATGACAAGGATCAACTTCTCCTTATTGCTAGCCTGTGATTTATTCCTGGCACATTACACATTCCACTCTGTCACTATACACCTTTTTTTGTATCCTGCCCTGCTTTAATGTAGTTGCACAAAAGTCTAGAAATCCACCTAAATGTTGCCAGTTTCTATTAAAAATTCTCCATGCCCATCTTTTCACTGATACCTTCTCCAGATTTCTTGTGTACATGTAGAATAAAGTTTCTTATGGCTCTTTCTGCAATAACTCTTATTGGTACTGTCCTAGTCTGCTCATGTGATGCAGAAGTTCTCCATTTCATTTTACTAATGTTTTGTCATTTTAATGATATTTTACTTTATACATAATCATTTCCTTTTCAACTTTCTGATTGATCATTTTTAAAATTAATTTCATTCTTATATTCTCCTATCATTCACTTTCTGACTCTGTCCTCTCTAATGGCTATTTCCTTGGGGTCTAGGTCTCCACCTGTTCCTACATTAGGCAAATCATGGAACACTAAGCCTGCCATTTGTATGGTCAGAATTGCTCTCAGTCAATTGCTGTGCTCTTTCTTTCAGGCTTGATGAAGTGCTGTTAAGTTTCCCTCAACCCTCCCATATGCAGAACATATGTTATCCTGTCGCACTCCTACTATTTATTATTTGATTTTCTGACCTGGCATTGACAGTTTAAAGAGTTGCCATGCTGGTGCTGTGGACTTGCTTCCCCAACACCAACAGTTTAGAACTTTGTATCACTGGCACTATGGGTTCATATAACATAACTATATAAGGGCAAGCTTCTGCAGCATGAAAGAAATAATAGCATAATCATAAGAAACCAATTTGTATTCTAAAGATGAAGATGGGACAGTTAGGTGGCACAGTAGATAAAGCACCAGCCCTGAAGGTCAGGAAGACCTGAGTTCGAATCTGGCCTCAGACACTTAACCCTTCCTAGCTGTGTGATCCTGGGCAATCACTTAACCCCAGTTGCCTCGGGGGGAAAAAACGATGTAGATTATCAAAACCGTAAAAGAGATTAATAAACTGAATATGTCATTTAAAGATTAGGAAGCCAGCAAATAAGTAAACTTCAAATAATCCAAAATAGAGAATCTTGAAAAATTAGACAAGAAATAGAGAAGATAAAATAAAAAATAACTTTAGAGTTGATAAACTAAAAGCTATTTCACTGAATAGACTTTTTAAAATGATAAACATTTATCCAACTTTAGTCAAAAAGGATAAAAATCAAATTTTAAAAAGACAAGATAAAACCACAACAGAAAAGATATATATATGTAATCAAAATAGTATTTACTCAATTATACATTGACCAATCTATGCTAGCTTCATTCAAGAAAATTTATCATTGTCATAATAATTTTTGGAATGATTATTGTTTCTCTATTTGTTGTTTTATGTAGTCATTATTTAGGATATCATTAAAGTCACCGTTTATTCCTGTGCTTTTTTCTTGCTCTTTATGCATTAAGATGAATTGTGAAGAATATGTTTAGCATGTAGTACTTTTATATTTAACAGCAATTCCTTTGTACCCTAACAAATGGCTGTTTTGAGTGGATGTATATGTATGTACATGTACATACATGAAAGGAGTACATTTGTATGAAGGGGGTGTGTATTTATGAAGGGAATGTATATGTATGACAAGGCTGTGTGGTCCTAAGAAATTCTGTTAATCCTATATTATCTTAGAGTTTAGGCAATTTTATATTTTCCTTTGTAACTAGTTTTTTTGTTGTTTGCCCAGTTCAGAAAGATGAATATTAAAGTTGACTATGATTATTGTGTTAACTATGTGCATTTTGGTCATTCAGCTATTTTCCTTTATTAATTTAGTGCCTATTTGAAGTCTTATTTCAGTTAATTGCCTTTGGTTCCTCTATCCATCATGTAATTTTCTGTTAATTCTTATTGATATATTAAATTTGTTTTCTTTGTATAATAACATGATTGAAATTGCCCCTTTTTCCATGTGAAGTATAGTACATTTTTCCCAGCCTTCTGTTGTAAATTTTTGTGCTATTGCTTTGTAGATATTCCTTATAAACAACAAATTGGGGTATTGTGTTCTTTTCTATAATTTTGCCAGATTTCTTTCGATGTATTTTTATTCTCACTTTTTTTCAACTGAAAGCTCCTCCAAATTGTTTGCCTACACATTTCTTAATTTTTATGTTCTACATTAATTATTTACTTTGTAATCTACTTCCCTTCTTTTTCTGCCTCTCTACCTTCATTCACTGAAGTAGATAGTTCAAAATTGCCCCCTTATTCTCTCTGTGACAACTTTATATGTCTGTTGGAATTTTTTTCCGTGCACTTCTAAGAAGAATTTTTTCCCCTTTTTTATTTTCTTCATTAATTTTATTTCTTTCAAATATAATCTGAAATTATATTCTTTCAGTGATGGACTTTACCCTTATTTATCCATCTTTTAATCATTCTTTAGTCCTCATGAGGTTAAAACTTCTAAAATAAATGAGCGCCTTCTCTGAAACAGATTATTTCTTGTTTTATTTTCATTTTTAAATGTTCTCTTCACTATCTTTCCTCGCTCATGGAGAAGACAAGGGAAAATCCTTATATCATGCAAGGTAGATGGTGCAATAGATAAAATACTGGGTTTGGAACTGAAAAGACATTTTCCTGAGTTCAAATCCAGCCCCAAAGACTTACTGTGTAACCCTCAATAAGTCACTTAACTCTGTTTGCCTCAGTTCCTCATCTATTAAATGACCTGAACAAAGAAGTGGCAAACTGATCCAGTACCTTTATAAAGAAAATCCCAAAAAGGGTTGCAAAGAGTCAGATGTGACTGAGACAACCGAACAACAATCATCATCTCTAACTTTTCTAAAATTCTATTCAACTTTTAAACTTCTTTCTTATGTATGTTATGGTTAGATTTTCCTAACTCTGAGAAGAAGTAAGCTGAAGTTTCCTACTAACATAGTTTTATTCTTTCCTGATATAACATTTTACTTTTCCTTTAAGAATTGCAATGCTATATTTGGTGCATATTTGTACAGTATTGATATTAATCCATCACTTATGATAACTTTTTTTTTTTTTTTGCTTTTTGGCTGAGGCAATTGGGATTAAGTGACTTGCCCAGGGTCACACAGCTAGGGAATGTTAAGTGTCTGAGACCAGATTTGAACCCAGGTCCTCCTGACTTCAGGGCTGGTGCTCTATCCACTGCACCACCTAGCTGCCCCTTATGATAACTTTTAGAAAAATAAAGGTTCTTTAAGTATATCATCAATTGCAAAGAGTGACAGTTTTATTTCCTCATTGCCTATTTTAATTCCTTTAATTTCTTTTTCTTTTTTTATTGCTAAAGCCAACATTTCTAGTACAATGTTGAATAATAGTGGTGATAACAGGCATCCTTGTTTCACCCCTGATGTTATTGGGAATGCGTCTAGCTTCTCTCCACTACAGATAAGGCTTGCTGTTGGTTTTAGATAGACACTGCCTATTATTTTAAGAAAAGCCTTTATGCCTCACTCCCTAGTGTTTTTAATAGGAATGGGTGCTATAGTTTATTGAATGCTTTTTCTATATCTATAGAGATTATATGATTTCTGTTGATTTTATTATTTATATAGTCAAATATGTATAGTTTTCCTGATATTGAATCAGCCCTGTTTTGTGATGTAAATCCCACTTGTTCATAGTGTATTATCCTGCTAATAAGTTGCTGTAATATCTTTGCTAATATTTAATTAATTTATTATTATCATTAATTTTTTTGGTTTGGGCAATTGGGGTTGAGTGACTTGCCCAGGGTCACACAGCAAGGATGTGTTAAGTGTCTAAAGCTGGATTTGAACTTGGGTCCTCCTGACTTCAGGACTGGTGCTCTATCCACTGCATCAGCTAGCTGCTTCCTTTGTTTAAAATTTTTGCATCAGTATTCATTAAGGAAATTTCTCTGTGATTTTCCTGGTTTATGTATCAGTACCATAATTATGTCATAGAAGGAATTTAGCAGGACACCTTCTTTACTTATTTTTCCAAATAGTCTATATAGTATTGGAATTAATCTTTTCTTTTAAATGTTTGATAGAATTCACTTATAAATCCATCTGGCCCTGGAGATTTTTTTTAGGGAATTCATTTGCAGTTTTTTCCCCCTAATCCACTGTGTTCTCTTTCATTTTGTGTGTGAATTCATTCCCATTCAGTTATGATTGCTAATTCTATATTTACTTCCATCCCATATTCTTATCCTTTAATTAATTTATTTTTACTTTGTCTTTTTCCTGGCATTTAAGGCCTCTGAGAGACCTACATACATCTTTCTTTTATACATTCCACTTTTTCATCTTGATGGAATACAACCCATTCTCAGTTCCCATCACAAAATTACCATTTTCTCACATCATCTCCAAACTCCTGGAATGATACCTTCTTTCTTCTAAAATCCTTCCCTTTCTTTAAGCCCTTGCTGCTTTTGGAAATGTTCTCAGACTCTTCAAGTAAACAAGCTGATACCCTGCTACTCTCCAACTAGGTTTCTCAAAACCACTGTCCTATGTGTTTTTCTTACTGGCACTCTCCCTTGAATTCTATTTCTTTGTAAATATCCATGCTGCTTCTTTCCATCACATTGTGAACGCCTTGAGAAGAAGGCATGCATGACATGTGTTTTGGGATCTTACGTACAAAACATAAGGCTTTATGTATAGTTGGAATATAATAAATATTTAGTAAGTTATTTTTTACTAAAATGAGTACCCTTGGAGGGACAGAAGTAGTACTGATGGCTGCATGTTTTAGCAACTCAGAAGGAAGAGGCATATTATCATTATGAATATCAACAATGGAATGGATTTTTTCTGGCCCATTACTGAATTTCAGGTTAGTGGAATTCTTCAAAGAGAGGGAGAAAGATTTTTTTTTCAAATGAAACTATCATGGAAATGAAATGTTTGGGTGAAGATTTTGATCTTTGAATTATTATAATTTTAATAGCTATGTTTGATTCAATTGAGTGAGCATTTGTTAATAATGTAACAGATGGTAGGTGAGACACCAGAAATACAAACATAAAAAATAAGTAGTCACTGCCCTCCAGATGCTTACCTTCTAGGAGTGATAATGGATATTAACTGTTATAAGATATCAATTATGCATTTTACATTTGTCCTTGCTATATGACATTTAATAACTATCCTTCGAGGTTTTGCTGTCCAGAATCCTGATCATAGTCATCATCATAGCAAATTATTAACATAAAACATATTGAACAAACCTTGGGCTCCCTGGTTTCTTTGGTGTCCCTGATTGTTTGGAAGCTTTCCTTAATTACCTCATAATTATGTTGTATCATTTCATTTTGTTTCTCTTTGTTTCTAGGGAGCTCAGCATAGTGCCTTTCATAGACTAAATGCTTAATGAATGTTCTGTTAATCCAATTCTTTTTTGAGCCCTGTACAAGGTGGAGAGGGGTATTCTAAGGAGTGTAAGACATGATCTTTGCTGTCAAGTATCTTGTGGCTTTACAGGTTTTGTGACTGAAGCCCTTTGAGCATTCAGCTCAGAGATCTGGGTTTCTGTTACCTTCATGGACTTCAGGTTTTTCATGTGTAGAATTTGAAGTGATAATATGCCATACTGCTACAGGCGGCTTTTTGTGATTATTATAGGAAATATATTAGACAAATTGTTCTATTACTGAAGTTGTCACCAATCATTCCCATAAAATAATCAGGGATACCAGACTCATACACGTGGATATCTAGGAAAGACAAACTAAAAGCCCGTCATCACCAGCTAACTTGATTGATGTCTTGGGCTATTGAGGATTTTGGTTCTATCCAGTTGCTCCATACACATACACACCCCTGTATTCAGTGCTTCTTATAAAGAAGACAGTGAAAAGAATGATGAATTCAGAATCTCAGGGCATCCCATTGAAACTTGTATTGTAGAACAAGACACTTCATATTTCTGAGCCTTAGAAAACCGTTCTAGATACTTTTAAACTTTTTGCCCTCCATCTTGACTCTATAAAGTAAACTAAATTCTTCAAGGTCTATTCTAAGTCTTACCACCACCATGAAGCCTTTTAAGGGTTAAGCCAGTTTAGAAGAATTTTCTCATCTTTGAACTTATGTGACCTATTATTTCTCTAATTTATTGGAAATTAATCATATTTTTTGACTTCTGAAACCAACTGTTCATTTGTCAATTGACAATAATAATGATACCTAACTGACCTTCCCTAAAGACTTGTTATGAGGTGAAAGAATTGTGTGAACCAAATCAACTCTATCTTGCAAAAGTGACTCCATTTTGAGACAAGTTTCACTTTCCTGTAAGTTCCACCTCTCACTAATTATGGAGATTGAATGAAATACTATTTCATATCTGGGAAAGTTCAGCAAATCAACATATGAGTGAAAAATAAATGTGTTGAATAATTAATGAGAGGGAGAGCTAATGAAAAACAATCATTGGTTCATTTTTTGCCCAGCAATGTTTTTTTTTTTTTTTTTTTTTTGTTTGTTTGTTTAGTTTTGGTTTTTTTTGCTGAGGCAATTGGGGTTAATTGACTTACCCAGGGTCACACAGTCAGGAAGTATTTAGTGTCTGAATCCAGATTTGAACTCAGTTCTTCCTGAGTTCAGGACCAGTGCTCTAACCACTGTGCCATCTAGCTGCCCCTTGCCCATGTAATATTCAGAGAATGTGAAAAAGAATTCCAAGAGCCTTGGACAGGAAGAAGTATGTTGGGAAATCTTTGGGAAATTTATGGATAGGGATTTCACAGAAAATGGATCAGTAAAGTTCAAGAGAGAAACCACATTGGAAGAACCCATATTAATGAGATCATAGATCAATGGAAATAATGGTAATTTAACTTCTGATTGTTAGTTGACTTTATACATATCTAGGATTTTCTAGAAGTAGATAGTGTCTTTCATACAGATAAAAGTATATGCATACATACATATATGTGCATATATACATATATGCACATTTATAGACACACAAGCACATACCCACATATGTTTTACTCCTGGTGTGTAACATATATCCAAGAATATAATGGGTACTTAGTGGTTGTTGATGTATTGAAAACAGGCCCAGGAAGTCCATGACTGGATTTTGCTTCCCAGCAAAATCTCTGTTTAAGATAAACTAGATAGCTCATTTGTTAAGGACCCAGAAGACGTTATTTCTCTGAAGTTCAAATTGACCTCTCCTTTAGAAGTGTGCACATGCTTAACCATAGCATAGCTTTGACTTTAGCTGTTATAAGTAACATCTGCTTTTCTGATTTCTTCATTCATCAGTGTGACTTTGTAATTATCTCCTCCTCTCCTGCTTTTTCTCCCACCTGTCCACTGTTTTCTGGCTCAGATTAATGGCTTCTGAAGGAGAACAAGGAGTTGCCTCCTGCTCTCAGGAAGAATTCATGAGTACCAGATTCTTCATTACCTGTAGATGACCATTCATTGGGGTTGCTGTTCAGGGTCATTAATCAGTGTTTAATGAGGGCATAGAAGAGCTCACTCTCTTTGCCACTAGCTCCTCTGCATGTCAAGGACACAGACTCTTTGGGAAAAGGCAGCTTGAATGGGAAACATGATCAGCATAGTTCCTAAGGTAGCTGTCCCCATATGTTGAAATTGAATCTCCTAGCTGAAATACAATATTTCATGTGTGTCAGGCTCAGTTCCTGCTTCTACTTCCTATTTATGTGACCTTGAAAAAGCCTCCCTTCCCCCATCCTTGGACCTCAGGTTCTTCCCAACATTAATGACAGCACTGGACCCAATGAACTCCAGACCGTAAATGCCATGATTATTCGGTCTTTGTTGGGGGAGTGACTTGTGCTTTCATTGGCCAAGGGAACTCCAAGTAAGGAAATTTTCTTTACTGATGTTAATTAATACCTGTTGGTAATGCTTAGTTTTGGAAAAGTGTCTGCATCATTGAAAGGTTGAATGATTTCGCTAAAAATCACATAGCTATTATGAACTTAGTATACAAACTCAGTACTCCCTGACTTTGAAAACCAAGCTGTCTCTAAGACCTTAATGCGGGAAATTCTTAATCTTAGTAATTTTTTATTTTTATTTTATTTATTAATACTTTTTATTTGCAAAACATATATATGGGTAATTCCTGAACATTAACCCTTACAAAGCTTTCTGTTACAAATTTTCCCCCCTACTCCCCACCCCTCCCCTAGATGGCCGGATATCCACTACATGATAATTATGTTAGAATACTTAAGAAATCGAATATATGTATAGTTATTGCCACACATCATTTTTTATGCAGGAGAAATCGTATCTACAAGAAAGAATAATCCGATAAAGGAAATACAATGCAAGCAAACCTCAATAGAGAACGTGAAAATGTTATGTTGTGGTCCACATTTCACATCCCTCTCTCTGGGTGTATATGGCTCTCTTCACCAAACAATTGGAACTGATTTGAGCATTTCATTGTTGAAGAGAGTCACGTCCATTAGAACTGATCCTCATATAGTATTGTTGTTGCCGTGTATAATGATCTCCTGGTTCTGCTCACTTCACTGAGCATCAGTTCATGCAAGTCTCTCCAGGCCTCTCTGAAATCATCCTGCTGGCAGTCTTAGTAATTTTAAAAGACTATTGCTATTTCTGTAACACCATTCTTTTTTTCCATAACTACTGGTGTGTGTGTGTCTATGTATACATGTACCTTTCTACTTCACCATGAATCATGAAACTTCCCCAGGGAACACATGTAGTTTATATCTATGTATGGAAATAGGAACCAATTAAGAAGAGCCAAAAACTATTACCTTTGTGAGGGAGCACAGACCAGGCTAGTGTCATTTTGTGGGAGTAGCCAGGAGGTGGAACTGAAGGAAAGATAGAGGAAATCAACTTTGACAAATACTGGCTGAAGTCCAAGAGTACATAGCTAGCATGGGATGGCATAAGGTAAGAAGTGGACAATTCTCCCCTTTTGTGCCCAACCTTTCCTTAGGAGACAGTGTGGCTAGATCAAAGGAGCTGATTACTAAACTTGTCAGGATGAGAAGGGTTATGGGCAGTAGGGGAAGGTTTTCCCATTGAAAGAGCAGAAAAGGAAGAAATATTGTATCTCCTACTAAAATGAAAAAGGAACGCTTAAACATATGATCATAAATGCAAGACTTCATAATCCTATGTAGTAGAAGGGTGAGGTGATTAGTGAACTGGTGGCTCTACATAAGTCAAGAAATGATATGGCAGTCAAAAAAGTTAATGGGATCTTAAGCTACATTGACAAGCATAACATCTCACATAGAAGAAGTGTTGACCCAGTGTAAGCTAACTTCTTCAGGAATTATAAACAGTATTGAAGAGGAGAAAGGAGTTTCTCTCTTAAAAGCAAAGCAATTGTTGGCTTGTTTAAAATATAATTTAACACTTGAAAAAAGGTATGGAAATAAAAGAAACTACCGTTCTGCATCTGACTGCATCAGCTTTTATGGGTTCAATCATAGAGATGATTCTTGCATCCATATAGCTAATACTGCCCTCTTTCTTGAGCTCCAGTCATAACCGTGATTGTGGAGTACTTCTATATTGATGGATGTTAAGCATATATTCTGCATTCTTATTTACTTTTAGCATCTTTAAAATTTTGAATTTCAGATTTTCTCTTTCCTTATGGCCTTTCCCCCCTTCTACTGAGGAAGTAAGCAACACGATATCCATAAGACAAGTAGCATTATGCATAATGCATTTCTTTACTAACCATTTCACAAAAACACAAGGAAAATAAAGTGAGGAAATTAGACTTCAATGTGCACTTGGAGTTCATCAGTTTTCTCTCTGGAGGTGGAGAGCAATTTCGTCATGAATCCTTTCAAATCGTCTTGGATCATTGATCAGAATATTGAAGTCTTCCACAATTAAACATCATTATAATATTGCTGCTATTGTACAAACATGGTTCTTCTCCTATTACTTCACATCAGTTCGTATAGGCCTTCCTGAATTTTTATTTCAACAGGACAAATATCATTTCATATAAAATAAATATTCCACCATAATGATATACTACAACTTGTTCAATCATTCCAAAATTTATGAATATCTCTTCAGTTTCTAATTCTTAGATACCACCAAAAGAACTGCTGCAATTATTGTTTCTATGTATAGGCCCTTTGTTTCTTTTTTATCTCTTTCAAATAAATTTGTTGATTATTTGATGAAACAATATGTTGCAGCAGTAGAAATGAAGCAGATTCTTAGGGGAAGAGGACCTTTTACTTTAGAGCAAGAAAAGCTAGAAAGAGAGAAAAGTTAGCTACAATATGGCATGCACCCTACATTTTAAGAAAACAATTTTCAAAGAGTACTGAGAAAAGTTATGTCAGATCTCAGGGGACTAAAGCTCAGCACAGAAAGTTACCCCAAGAGAAATGGAAAGCTTTTTAGAAAGAAATGTGAAAATACAAAGAAGAAGCAATTGCAACATAGATAAAAGAGGATGGAGCACCCAAAGTGATAAATAGGAAACACAATCACCAATTTAGATTTTTGAAATGTATGAATAAAGATGAAAGCAAAGTTAAATAGTGGAGGATAAATTAAATGGTGTTGAATGGACCTGAAAGGATAGGATCAGAGTGTTAAAGCTTGGGAGGAGCAGAGCTCGGCTGCGAATAGTAAGAATCATGAAAAGGATTTGGAATGTCCTTCATCTTGTCCTCTTTACCTTCCTCCCTCCCTCCCTTCATATTTTCTTCCTTCCCTCCCTCTTTTTTTCCTTCCTTCATCTGTCATCTGTTTCTCTCTTTTGATCATCTAACTGTCCATCTATGTCAATTTATCTGTATATAATCTGTTTATCACCCATATCTTATCTCTATTTGAAAACTATGGACCTCCTAGAGAGGATCTTGATTGGAAGTTTAGTAAGCAGAAGGAGAAAACGATCATCGTTAGGAATTAGCAGAAGTAGAAAAAGAACAAGTAAAAAGTCACTGCTGTGCAATATCATTCATATTTCAGTCAGTAATCAACAAGTGTTTATTAAATGTCTGCTATGCTCCAGAAACTTTTCTAGGCACTGTGGCTCCAAGTACAAAGGATGAAATGAACCATATTCTATATCTATAAATACATTTATATATGCTATAAGACTGCATGATTTCATTCATAAAATAAATATTTATAAAAAAGGCAGCTATGCATAAAACACTGCGAGGCAATGTGAAGCTTACACAGAGAAATTTGAGATATCCACTTCTGTCAGGAAACTCATATTTAAGGAGGGAGATAAAAAAATCAGAAATAACTCTGTTACATAGTAAGAAGTAGAAGTACATAAGAGGAGGGTTGAATGATGGAGACAGGGTAGAGTACAAAGGAAGCTGGATTTGGAATTGGAGGATTCAAGATTGAATGTATCCATGACATTTATTGCTCATATGTCTTGCCATTCTCAGGGACTCAGTTTATTTATCTTTAAAATGAGGGGCTATATGTAAATGAATTCTATGGTATCTCCTGTATGTAAATCTATACCTACCTCCCAGCCTATGGCTTCTACTGAGAATAATAAAGAGTAATATCCATTTGGGGAGATTTGAGAAGATTTCATGGAGAACTTTGTGGAGGGAGAGATTTTTCAAGATATTTAAGGGCAAGAAAGAAATTTTTTTCTCAAAAGATATAGAGGAACAAAATAAGTTAAAGTTCAATACTTATTTGGGCCTGTTTGGTCTAGTTTGGATTTAAGGGTATGGAGGAAAGCAATGGAAATTGACTAAGAAGAAACAGAGCTAAAGGAAGGCCCTTGAATGCCATGTGGAGATGGATCATAAATGATTTTCTGGGCCAGTCCTTGTGCTGCCCACGAGTTCTGCTCTGGCACCATGGGAATGGCAGGCGCTATTTCTGACTTTATTGAACAGAATTCAAACTCATTGGAATGTATCAATTGGCCTTTGTATACAAGCACTTTCAGCTTAACTGGCACTTTTCACTGGGAATGTCATTAAGTGAATCTCTGCTTAATTTACTGCAGTGATTTATCAGCAGTTTGCGCGGATCCCTGCAGACACTCTTTCTTGTTGCCCTGAATAAACGAGAATCAATGGGATGGACAAGGTTCTAGGTCCGTGATTATTTCAGCAAAGGAAAGAAAAAAAGCCAGAAAGGCATTGACTTACTCTTTAGGGAATAGTGAACCTCCTTCAGGGGGTCAAAATGGTCCTTGGAAGTCACTCGTTCACTTCATTTGCATTTCATTTTGTTTCATTTCATCTTATTCATGGGTTATTGATATTTTGTGCTTTTATGTCACAGTCCTTTCCTGATACATCTCTCCCTGTCCTGCCTAATAGAAATTGACCCTTTCAAAGGAAGGCACTTTAACCAGAGTGGCTAAAATTGGGACTGTGTCTGACTGGGAAGGCAACAGCATTCCATACCTGTAGTCACTCTCTCTCTACTGTGCAAGGGATATGATGATCTCTGTTCAAGCATTAATATTGTTCATTGAATTGACTCTGATGCATGTTAATATTTTCATTTGCATTTTGTAGTCTATATTCATGTATGTATATGTACATATATATGCACATGATCTTTGTATGTGTGTGCATGTATTTGTGTAGATATACATGTGTGTTTACATGCACATAATTTCTCCTACCAAATAAATAATTTTATTTTGCTAGTTTATTGATAAAGGCAACGTGATAGAGAGATTAGAACAGTACCTTGGTAGTCATTTCCAGAAATTACTATTTGACTATGGGAAAATCATGTGTTATTTGAGCCTCTATTTATCTTTAAAAACAAAAAGTTGTGATTAAATCAGTCATGCTTTGCTCAAAAAAGTATTTTAAGGATTAAATGAAATTGTGTCAACGTGCACTTTAAACTATGGTCAAACATTTTATTACATGGTGGATGTGTGTATAAACATATATGTATTTATAGGCGTGTTTATGTACATATACATGCAAACACTTGTATATATGTCATTTTTATTTCATTTTTTCCCAATATATCTTTTGTTCTCCCCTCCCCCCGTGGCTCTGATAATAACTGTCCCCTATTCAAAGGAAAATAGTTAAGCTAAAGTAGCAAATTTCATACACAAATAAGATATGCCCAGGATAGAGAAGGCATGATGAGAAAATAATTCATGTGAAATGTATCTGGAGTTGCTTGTAGACACACACTCAATTAGTCAACTTTTGTACTGTATACATCTTGCGCATACCTCATTACTCACATGTTGTTTCCCCCATTTAATGTTTATCCCAGGATGAAGTCCTAGAGTAAAGGAACTGGTGCTTTTGTCTTTCTTTGTTTTCCCAGAGCTTATCATAGAGCCTGACACATAGTTAGCACTAAATAAATGCTTGTTGATTGACTGACCGATGTGATGACAAAGCATATTACTATGATCTTTAGGCTGCACTGATGATGATGAATAACACCATTTGCCTGCTATTCCCTGCCTTGCTCAATCTGTATCCAAGTACATGGGGTTTATATTACATTTTAGGAAAGACATTTTATTATTTTATTTATATTACATTTTAGGAAAGTAGGAGTGAGTTGAGAACAGAATGATGATATTGGTGATAGGATTTATATAACAGAGTGTGTGTGTGTGTGTGTGTGTGTGAGAGAGAGAGAGAGACAGACAGACAGACACAGAGACAGACAGACACACAGACAGAGACAGAAAGAAAGAGAGACAGAGAAGAGGAGGTTTTTATCAATTTTATCATTTTACCAATATTATCTCATTTGATCCTCTTAACTGCTCTATATTGGAGGTGTTATTTTCTTATTTTATGGATAAAGAAACTGTGACTGATAGTTTAAGGAACTTGTCCAGGGTCACATAGTAAGTGCCTGAGGACAGTTTTGAACTCAGGTCTTCTTGCCTGCAGGCAGGATACTGTCTCCATTTTGCCACTTAGCTTCCCGGACATTGAACTAAGCACTTAATGCTTATTTGCCTATTTGATTCTCAGAACAACCCTGGCAGGTAGGTATTGATATTATTCCCATTTCACAGTCAAGGAAACTGAGACAGACAGAGATTATCTGGGGTCACATAGCTAGTAAGTGTCTAAGACTAGATTTTGACTCAGATTTTCCTGACTCCTGGTCCAACATTCTATCATAGTGCTATCTAGCTGTCTCATCTCAAAGGATGATTATTTGAAGAATTGGGTATGTTTATAATTTAATATTTTAATTTCTTATTTAATAAATAATGTGGGAAAACCAAGTTATATTGAAGACATTTTAAAACATTGTTTTTTAAATTTTTGTCTTATAGGTTCTTTCCTTTCTCCCCACTCACAATTAAGAAACCATACGTAAAGTTATGCTGAACATTTCCATAAAAGTCAAATTCTGAAAGAAAATATAAATCACCCCCTCTAATGAAAATAAAAAGCCTCAAGAAAAAGTGTTTTTTTTTAAGACAAAGAGAGAAAGAAAGAGTGCTTTAATATGTATTCAGATATAATGAATTCCTTTCTCTGGGTATGGATAAGATTTTTCATAAGTGTTTGAATATTCACGGATGGTTGTATTACTGAGAATAGCAAAGTCTTTTACAGCTGGTCATCTTGGAACACGGCTATTACTTTGTATATAGTATATAAGTATTTTCACTTTGAGTTTGTGGAGAACTTTGCAGAGTTTTTTTTTTCCCTGAGAACATCCTGCTCATCATTTCTCATAGAACAATAATATTCCATGACAAACACATTGGGTATGTTTATTCTTGAGAAGAGAAGACTTCATGAATATGTAATAGCCATGCTCAAGTATTTGAAGCCTTGTTTTGTGGAAGAGGTATCAGACTTGTTCAGCTTGGTTCTAGAGTTCAAAAAAAAAAAAGAAAGAAAGAAAGAAAGAAAGAAAGAAAGAAAAACCAGAGTAAGTGGCTAAAGGCTGCTGAGAAGCAATTTTAGGAGCTAACAAATGTCTCCTATATGGTAAGCACTTTGTTAGACATGATTGGTTTGTGGAGGAAGCATCTTGTACATAAATAAGCATGATATGAGCTATAATATATGAGAGGATGAATAATTGTGCAAAAATACGAAGTGGGCTGTCTTGGAAGGTAACTTCAGGTTTTCAACTCAAGGTTAGATGACCATTTGTCATCAATATTCCAGAGTCTTATTCCTGATTAGGAAGCAATTAAGCTAGTAGTATAAGGTTCCGTCCAGCTCAGTTTCTTACAACTATAAGGGAAATGTATTACACATATAACATCTTAAATAAAGCCGAGAGAACAGATATAACTAGAATTTGAACAACAGCAATACTAGCTGGCAATGCTAAATTACTTTTCCTATCAATTACTTTATTAAACTTTCATAATAACCTTGTAAGATATTATATGTTAATGATGATTTTTGTGAGTTAGGGGATAGTCAGAGAAATTTCAAAGATATAGGGAATTGTCTCTACCAATGCATATCTGCAACTTATAGCTTTACAGAGCTGCCTGGGACATCAAGGAGTTAAATGATTTGCTCAGAATCCTTCTATCAGTATGTCTTAGATGCGGGGATTGAAGCCAACTGAGTCTTTCAGACTCTATAGATGAGTCTCTGCCCATTATTCCACATTGCCTCTCAAGTATCATCACTCCTGATTTACAATATAAGAAAATAAAGTCCACAGGGGTGAATTAACTAGTTCATTGTTACACAGCTAGTATGGGAGAAATTAAGACTCCAGTCCAATATCCTCTCCCATGCAGCAGGTCAATTTAATTAGAGGCCATCACCAGACAGATAAACGTTTTTGGAACTGAATTGAATTAAATTGAATTCCCTTTTGGCCCTGTAGTCAGCTGAAATTCACAGGTAAAAGTAAAGAATGAGATGGAAGGATCACATGGTCTTTGATAGAGAAATTTACTTGTTGATAAAGATTAAATTAGATTTTGTAGGTGACTGGAGTTGGATTTTTTGTGAAACTTTCTTTTGAATGGGCAATTGCATGCTCAAATAAATCATATTGATGGCAGTATTTGTTCATGACTTGCATTTTTGACTTAATTGTAAGAAGAGGGAAAGAAGAGCCTGAAATCATTATGATTCCTTTCTTTTCGTAACACTCCTATCCCAAGGAATCTCAGAAGGTCCCCAGGGAGCCCCCTGACTGGAATGGAAAATTGAAAAATTAGGACTTCAATGAAAGGAGATAGAAAAAGGATTTTTTTTCGCATTTAAGTGACAGTCAAGACATAAATTATTAGAAGTTGTATTCAAAGATTAACATACTAAAACTCTAAGACCAAAATTTTCCAGCTCTATTTAAGCATGAATAAGATTAGGTGATCCTTAAATGTAGTGAGAGGGAAGTAGGCTAGAGATCAAAAATTATCGTTTGACATTGAGGGTTGTTGTTAGAACCCATTAAGCTCCCAGTCAAAAACCTTTCAAATATAAACTGGTAATGACCTGATAGATTTAACTATTCCATTATGATTTCCTAGTCTCCAGCATCCTCTGCTGTAATATTCACCCATCTATCCTGCTGGTGAATTCTAATTCTATCTCAGACTCTTGGCTTCTTTCTAATAACCACTTGCACCATGGCATGCCCTTGCCCTACTTGGGCAAAAGGTTCATTAAGTCCAATTTAACAAGCATTTGGTACTCATGAGGGACTAGGGATAGGGCTCAAACCTGTTATTTTATTAATTTAGGAGATTCCCAGGCAAGAAAATTCCATCTACCAATGAAGGCCAGCATTTCCTTCACAACTTAGTCTTAGAGAGCTTCCCATAACATTGAGAGGTTGTGACTTAATCTGGATCATATGGCCAGAATCAAATAAAGTCAGTAAACAGCTACCACATTTCAGGCATTTTTCTGCATACCAGCAATAAAAAGAATAACCAAAAAATCCAACCCCTACTCTAAATAAGTTCATAGTTTTATGGGAAGTCACCATGTAAACAATTATGAACAAACATAACATAAAATAGGCAGGATAAATTAGAGATAATCTTGATATTTAATGAAGACGGGACTGGAACACAGATCTTCCTGCTTTCAAACCAACTTTCTATCTACTGCATCATCTTTCATTATCCATTACTTGTCAGAGCATGTATTAAGTTGCTTTCTTATTGGCCAGAACTTTGACTCCAGAGAAAGCCCAGCCCCATGTTGATTAGGTTTCAAAAGAGAAAATAAGTGTGATCAAATCATGGTGGACTAGGCACTTTCTTAAGGTGCTTTGTCCATGGTACAAATTTACTAAAGATGTGGAAATTTGTGTTTGACTTCAGGACAATGGTGATCTGTGAAGTTTCCAAAATTCTAGAGGCAGCTAGGAGGTGTCATGGATTGAGTGTTGGATTTGAAAGAAAGAACCACCAAGTTTTAACCCTGCCTCAAAAAACTAAGGCTCAAGCTGCTAATTAAAAGATTATGGGTAGTTGAGTTAATTCATACCAAGATTTTTTGAGTATCTAAGCTGTATGAACTTGATTGGGGAACGTAATTCCCCTCTGCCTCAGTTTCTTTGCTAGTATAATGAATATAATAATTGCTTCCTTATAAATTTTAAAGTTCTCTACAAATACTACTGCTATTGATTACTATTTATTATTTGTAAATAAATAATATTAATGATAACACCATTGATAATGATAAGAACAATGACAATGATAATATAATTATAATAGCAAATTAACCTTCTTTATCTGGACACCATTAAGCTAGAATTGATGAGCAAAAAAAAAAAAGTTGAAAATGTTTTTTCCAGAGATTTGAATAAATTAGTCACATTTCTTTACTCAAAGAATTTTTAGGTGAAACTATTATAAAAAATGGAGATGGTCGACACCATTCAGAGTGTATTCGATCTAAGGATTCTAGAGCCAGTTGTGTGTTTCCTAGTTTGTCTCAATTTAAAGCCCAGTTATTTGTATGCTTATGTTATCTGTGAGTGTTTTTTTAAATGACAGTGACCTTGCATTTCTCATCTTTAGCTTGTGCATAGTACCTTGCTCAGAATTTAATACAGTAGTAGAATTCTTTGCCCTTGATGGTGATCAAAAAGAGGCGAGATGATTCCTAAACATAAAATTATGATTGTGTTTTCAGATAGCTAGGTATCCCTTGAGCTTCCATGCTTTTGTTTAGATGCTATAATTCTCTAGTTATTCACTTCTACTAAGGCACTTCTCTGATAACTCCTACTGAAGTAGATATGACCTCGAGATCCCAAAGCCCTTCTCACCTGAGAACATGCACTAGGAAATTCTATCAAGCTGTCAAGTTGTAGAGAATAGGTCCAAATTGGACACAACACCTCAAACAACCGTAAGTCCTTCTTCTCCTGGCAGAGTCTAAGCTTCAGAGCTTTGTTTACCATGGACCATCTAATGGAGCATCAGCTATTAAGACATTAAGGGTTTGGTATCTGCATCTGTGAAAGAAGCACCCAAACAGAATTGCATATCTTTGGAAGTAAGAAGGATGATTAATAAATGTGTTTAAATGAATTGAATTTCCTACAATATGTGCAAGTAGATTCAGGTTAAAGAGACAATAAAAGAATGAATTTGACTAAAATGCTGTTTCAGAATTAAATGCATTTAAATTTATCAGAAAATAGGGAAACATTGAAATTGTCCTTATGAAATGTACTAGGGAAATACAAATAAGCAATTTCTAATCAAACTGAATTACCTCACACTCCTCAAAAGAATTACGATAAGTACATTCATGGAATTATTTGTATGAAAAGAAGATGTGCTAACTTTTAGTTACAATTTTAATATATGACTTTGACCATATAATAGGAAAGAGGGGGTGCCTCAGAAGGACTCATTGAAGTTTAAATCACTGAATATAACAACTTTGTGATATTGTTGTTAATTAAAGTGCATTTCTTTCAGGGAGGGGCTAGAAAGGAAGAAGGCACTTTGAAGGTAATCATAGAGCTACTTGCTTAAAAAGAGGGGCTTTTTGATAACAGCTCTAGATCTCATAGAGCCTTTTTGTGATTGCCTCAATAATAGTTCAGAAGCTTCCATTTCTATCTCTTTCTATCTTCTCATGTATTTTCTTCCTGGCAATCCTGAGGGATAAGGAACACTTCCCATTTTGCAAATGAGGAAGCTGAAGTTAAGAGAAGTCTATTGATACATTCAGGTCAATGGAGTTAGGACACGCTTATCCTGAGACTATAACTTTTTTTTTGTATAATGCCTGATTCAATTTTAAAACTAGTTGAGGAAGGTGGGAAAATGGAACAACAAAGCTATAGGCATCCTAAAGTGACCTGTGAGGTCCAGTATGGTGGCCAGAATGAGTTCATGGAAAGAACATTCGCCATGGAGCCAAAGAAACAGGGTACAATCCTGGCCTCTGAAGTTAATTGTGGGATTTTTGCCATGTCACATTACTTCTCAAAGCTTCAGATTTCTCAGCTCTAACATAAAGGAGTTAGACTTCATGACTTCTGAGGTCCCTTCTGGTTTGAAATCTATAAGTAAATCTTATACATCTCAACCTCAAAATATCCCAAATAGAATTCATTATCTTTCACCAACTTCCTTCCTCCTTTCCGACATCCTTATTACTAACGTCAGAGGCAACCTTTCCATGTAGCTCCTCAGGGTCATAAACGAGGTGTCATTCTTGAACTCTCATCCTAATATATGTAATCTGTTCATATGTAGCATATGTAATATGTTGATTTAATATCTGGAATGTTTCTCAGATATGTTCCCTTCTCTCTTCTGATATCACTATCACTATTATATAAGCCTTTATCACTTTATATCTGGATATCTGCAATACCATGCTATCTAAAGCCTCTCTCCACTGTAATCCATCATCTATCCAGACACCACAGGGATTTTTCCTGAAATGCAAGTCTGACATCACATCAGACTTGAATAAATTCCAAAGGCTCCCTATGTACTTCAGAATAAAATAGAAAATCACCTTTTTAACGTACAAAGTCCTTCGCAACCTAGTCTTCCTTCATATTTCCAGTCTTCCCATACCTTCTCTCTGCCACATCCTTTGATTCAGTGTCACTGGCCTTCAGAATGGTCTATAAACAAGATATTCCATCTCCTGACTCCCTGTTTTTCTTCGTCCCCCTTGCCTGGAATGTTCTTTCTCCTCATTTCTGCTTACTGGCTTGCCTAGCTTTCTTTGAGTCCTAGCTAAAATGCTGCCTTTTACAAAAACTCTTTTTCAGCTCCTCTGTATCTTAATGTCTTTCCACACTTAACATTTCCTATTTATCCTGTACCATCTAGAGCTTTTTGTACATATGTGTCTGCTTGTTATCTTCCCCATTGGAAGCTCATTGACTGCAGGGACTGTCTTTTGCCTCTTTGGTATCCCTAGGGTATAGCACAATATCTGCACATTGTTCAGTCATTTCAGTTGCATCCAACTCTTTGTGACCTCATGGACCTTTGTCCATAATATGGACATATATGTCCATAAAATAAACTTCTTGGATTCAGAAAGGGGTGAAGTTGTCAGTTTTGTTTTGTTACACATCTGCAGAAGCACACACCAGGAAAGGAGAGGATCAAGCATTATATCCCTATTCTCACAATGAGGTTTTGTTGGCAAAGTTACCAGGATGTTCCATTTCTTCATCCAGGAGCAAAGAGAGATTAATTGATTTGCCTAAGGTCACATAGTTAAGAAATTTCTGAGCCTATATTTGAACTCAGATCTTCCTGACTTTGAACCTGATACTTCAATCACTGTACCACCTAGCTGGCACATAGTAGGTACTTATTGTTTATTAACTGATTGGCTGATTGACTATTGTTTATTGACTGATTCTTTGGTCCTATGATCAGGTCTGTATGTATATTTTGTATTTACTTCTCTGTGAACATACCATATTTTAGTATTGTGGAAGTTTCCTAAGGACAAAGCCTAATTTTTTTTTGTCATATTTTCAATCACAGGAACATGGTAGGTCTTTAATAAGTTCATGCTGAATTATATTAAAAATTGAAGGTGACATTGTAAATTAAATTCCTAATTTTGGTAATTTGAACATAAGTGGAAAAATTGGGGGGGCGCGGAGCCAAGATGGCAAATTGCAGACAGCATTCTCTGTGAGCTCCTGAGACCTCCCCTCAGACCCAGACAAATTGAGCCTCCGAACTGGAGTGAGGGCTCCACCAAACACTTGGACTACAACGCACTTCTATCAAAAATCTACTTTGAAAAAACTCCAGCGAAGGTCAGTCTCAGGGGAATCGGCAGCTGGCCACGATCAGACGCCAGCACTCAGCCGGGGCGGAAGTCAGGCTTCGACAGAGTGGCGGATTTTAGGCACCCAGGAAGTTCCTGGGAGATGCCTGGGCCACTTTGTGCTGCTTGCGGGCAGGTGCTTTGGAAGATCTGCCTTTGATAAAGAGTGGATTGAGAGCAGCTGAAAGTGTGGTCCTAGTGCGGATCTAGCCGACCAGCCCCACTCCGGAAGTCAACTTGGCAAACTGAAACGACAGCAGAATTCCCTGCTAGTGATTTAGAGCTCAAGTGATTCAGACCTAAACTTCTTACAGCTCAAAAACATGAGCAAGAAAGAGAAGAGAGCTCTCACCATAGACAGCTTCTATGGAGAGAAAGTAAGGCAGTTCCCAGATCCTGAGATTCTGAAAACAATCCAAGAGGAAGTCACAAAGGCGGACATGAGCTGGACCCCTTTTCAGAAGGCTTTCCTGGAAGACTGCATAAAGAATCTCAAAAGAGAGGTAGAAGAAGAATGGGGAAATAAGATCAGTGCAACAGAGATGTCAAAAACTGGAAAACAAGACTGGTGAATTGGAAAAAGAAAACAATTCACTGAAAAACAAAATTGGTGAATTGGAAAAAATCACCAATTCACTGGAAAATAAAAATGGTGAATTGGAAAAAGACAGCAATTCACTGAAGAATAAAATTGGCAAAATGGAAAGAATGCATTGAACCAAGAAATTCACTTGGCCAGCTACAAAAGGAGCTAAAAAAGATAACTGAAGGAAATAATACTTTAAAAATTAAAATTGAACAAATAGAAGTAAATGACTCAATAAGACTTCAAGAATCAGTCAAACAAAAACAAAAAAATGGAAAAATAGAAGAAAATATGAAATATCTCCTAGGAAAAGCAACTGACTTGGAAAACAGATCCAAGAGAGACAATCTAAGGATTATCGGACTCCCTGAAAGCCACGATGAAAAAAAGAACCTTCATGCTATCTTTCAAGAAATCATGAAAGAGAATTGCCCTGTTGTTTTAGAATCAGAAGGCAAAATTGGCATTGAAAGGATTCACCGATCACCTCCTGAAAGAGACCCCAAAATTAAAACCCCAAGGAATATCGTGGCCAAATTTCAGGACTATTGCACCAAGGAAAGGATATTGCAAGCAGCTGGAAAGAAACAGTTCAAATACTGAGGAACTGTAATTAGAATTACACAAGATCTGTCAGTTTCCACATTAAAGGATCCAAGGGCCGGGAATCAGATATTCTGAAAGGCAAAAAAAAACTTGGATTACAGCCAAGAATAAGTTATCCAGCTAGAATGAGCATCATCTTCCAGGGAAGAAGATGGTCATTCAATGATACAGGAGAATTTCACCTATTTCTAATGAAAAGACCAGATCTGAACAAAAAATTTGACCTCCAAATACAGTACTCAAGAGAAGCATAAAAAGGAAAAAAAGGAAAGAACTCTTGACAACTATATTTCTAGTATGGGTGTCCTTAAAAAACAGGGGTATAATTCGATTTTTCTTTGATAATAATGGAAAAGAAATTAAAGGTAGAAGGGATACCATACTGAAAAAGGGGGGGGGGGAAGGAGGCAAAATAAAGTAAAAATAAAGGAGGTAAAATAAGGCAAAATCTCATAAAGAGACATAGAAGATCTAATATAATTGAGGGAAAGAAGGGAGGGCAATGAGTATTGTGTAAACCTTACTCTCATTAGATTGGGCTCTAAGAGAGTATATCAGATGCATTTGGCTTCAAAGAAAGACCTGACCCTCCTTGTGGAAAGGTGGGAGGGAAAAGAGGAAAGGGAGAGATTAATAGAAGGATTAGGGGAAAGGTGTAAAGGGGAGGGAGGGTTTCTAAAGGGGGGAGGACTGTTAGAGGGAGGTGGTCATCAAAAATAAAGTACTGGGGAGGGGGGAAGGGAAAGAGGGGAAAGGGAAGAGAAAATCATAACTCTGGGTAAATAAGATGGCAGGAAATACAACATACTTTTTTTTAACTGTGAATATGAATGGGATGAACTCTCCCATAAAACGGAAGGGGGTAGCAGACTGGATTAAAAGCCCGAATCCTACAATATGTTGTTTACAAGAAACACATCTAAAACAGAGATATATACAGAGTGAAGGTAAAGGGCTGGAGCAGAATCTTCTATGCTTCAAGTGAACAAAGAAAGACGGGTAGCAATCCTTATCTCCGATCAGGTAAAAACAAACATAGATCTAATTAAAAGAGATAAGGAAGGAAACTATATTTTACTAAAGGGTATCATAGACAATGAAGTGGTATCAATACTAAACATATGTGCACCAAGTGGTATAGCATCCAAATTCCTAGAGGAGAAACTAACAGAGACGCAAGGAGAAATAGACAGTAATACTATATTAGTGGGGGATCTCAACTTTGCTCTCTCAGAATTAGGTAAATCAAATCACAAAATAAATAAGAAAGAAGTTAGGGAGGTAAACAAAAGGCTAGAAAAGGTATGATAGATCTGTGGAGAAAATTGAATGGTGATAGAAGGGAGTATACTTTTTTCTCAGAGGTTCATGGAACTTATATGAAAATTGATCCTGTGTTAGGGCATAAAAACCTCAAAATCAAATGCAGAAAAGCAGAAATAGTAAATGCATTCTTTTCAGATCATGATGCAATAAAACTCACATGTACTACAAGGCCAGGAGAAAACAGACCACAAGTTAATTGGAAATTAAATAATCTAATCCTGAAGAATGAATGGGTGAAAGAGCAAATTATAGACACAATCGATAATTTCATCCAGGAGAATGACAATAATGAGACAACCTACCGTAATTTGTGGAACATGGCTAAAGGGGTGATAAGGGGTAATTTTATATCTCTAGATGCTTACTTGCATAAAACAGAGAAAGAGAAGATCAATGAACTGGGCTTACAATTTAAAAAGCTAGAAAAAGACCAAATTAAAAACCCTCAATTAAATACCAAATTGGAAATTCTGAAAATTAAAGGGGAGATCAATAAAATTGAAAATAAGAAAACTATTGAATTAATAAATAAAAGTAAGAGTTGGTTTTATGAAAAAACCAACAAAATAGATAAGCCTTTAGTTAATTTGATTAGAAAAAGAAAAGAGGAAAATCAAATTATTAGTCTCAAAAATGATAAGGGAGAACTTTCCTCCAATGAAGAGGAAATTAGAGTAATAATTAGGAGTTTCTTTGCCCAACTTTATGCCAATAAATTTGATAATGTAAATGAAATGGAGGAATATCCACAAAAATATAGATTGCCAAGGTTAACAGAAGAGGAAATAAATTATTTAAATAGCCCCATTTTGGAAAAAAAAAATAGAACAAGCTATTAATCAACTCCCTAAGAAAAAATCTCCAGGGCCAGATGAATTCACATGTGAATTCTACCAAACATTCAAAGAACAATTAATCCCAATACTATACAAACTATTTGAAAAAATAGGGAAAGAAGGTGTACTGCCAAATTCCTTCTATGACACAGATATGGTGCTGATAGCTAAACCAGGGAGAGAGAAAACTGAGAAAAAAAAACTATAGACCCATTTCCCTAATGAATATCAATGCAAAAATTTTAAATAAGATTTTAGCAACGAGATTACAGAAAGTTATCCCCAGGATAATACACCATGACCAAGTAGGATTTATACCAGGAATGCAGGGCTGGTTCAATATTAGGAAAACTATTAGCATAATCAATTATATTAATAACCAAATTACCAAAAACATATGATTATCTCAATAGATGCAGAAAAAGCCTTTGATAAAATCCAACACCCATTCCTATTAAAAACACTGGAGAGTATAGGAATAAATGGGCTTTTCCTTAAAATGATTAGTAGTATCTACTTAAAACCTTCAGCAAGCATCATATGTAATGGAGTCAAACTAGAACCATTCCCAATAAGATCAGGAGTGAAACAAGGCTGCCCACTGTCACCATTATTATTTAATATTGTCTTAGAAATGTTAGCTTTGGCAGTAAGAGAAGAAAAAGAGATTAAAGGAATCTGAGTAGGTAATGAGGAAACCAAATTATCACTCGTTGCAGATGACATGATGGTATACTTAGAGAACCCTAGAGACTCAACTAAAAAACTACTAAAAACAATTCACAACTTTAGCAAAGTTGCAAGATACAAAATACCTCCACATAAGTCATCACCATTTTTATATATTACCAATAAAGTTCAGCAGCAAGAGATACAAAAAGGAATTCCATTCAAAATAACTGTTGATAGCATAAAATCTTGGGGAATTTATCTGCCAAGGGAAAGTTAGGAACTATATGAACTAAACTACAAAACACTTTCCACACAAATAAAATCAGACCTAGTCAACTGGAAAAACATAAAATGTTCATGGGTAGGCCGAGCGAATATAATAAAAATGACAACACTACCCAAACTAATTTACTTATTTAGTGCCATACCAAACTCCCAAGAAATTATCTTACAGATCTAGGAAAAATAGTAGCAAAATTCATTTGGAAGAACAAAAGGTCAAGAGCTTCAAGAGAATTAATGAAAAAAAAAAGGCTGATGATGGTGGACTTGCTGTACCAGATCTAAAACTATATTACAAAGCAGCGGTCATCAAAACCATTTGGTACTGGCTAAGAAATAGAGTACTTGATCAGTGGAATAGGATAGAATCACAAGACAAACTAGGCAATAACTATAGCAATTTAGTCTTTGATAAATCCAAAGACCCCAGCTTCTGGGATAAATACTCACTATTTGACAAAAACTCCTGGGAAAACTGGAAACTAGTGTGGAAGAAATTAGGGCTTGACCCACATCTAACACCACTTACCAAGATAAGATCTAAATGGGTTCATGGATATAAAAAATGATATTATAAGTAAATTAGAAGAATGTAATATAGTTTACCTCTCAGACCTATGGAGATGGAATAAATTTATGTCCAAAGAAGAACTGGAACTCTTAATTGAAAACCAGATAGATACCTTTGACTATATTAAGTTAAAAAGTTTTTGTACAAACAAAACCAATGCAGTCAAGATTAGGAGGGAAGCAATAAATTGGGAAATCATCTTTACATTTAAGGGTTCTTATAAAGGTCTCATCTCTAAATTATATAAAGAATTGTCTCATATTTATAAGAATTCAAGCCATTCTCCAATCGATAAATGGTCAAAAGATATGAACAGACAATTTTCAGAGGATGAAATTACAACTATTTGTAGTCATATGAAAAGGTGCTCCAAATCACTATTGATACAGAAATGCAAATTAAGATAACCCTGAGGTACCACTACACATCTGTCAGATTGGCTAAAATGACAGGAAAAGTTAGTGATGAATGTTGGAGGGGATGTGGGAAGGCTGGGACACCGATGCATTGTTGGTGGAACTGTGAACGGATCCAAACATTCTGGAGAGCAATTTGAAGCTATGCTCAAAAAGTTATCAAACTTTGACCAAGCAGCATTTCTATTGGGCTTATATCCCAAAGAAATCATAAAGGAAGGAAAGGGCCCCACATGTGCAAGAATGTTTGTGGCAGCCCTTTTTGTAGTGGCTAGAAACTGGAAACTGAATAGATGCCCTTCAATTGGAGAATGGCTGAATAAATTATGGGATATGAATATTATGGAATATTATTGTTCTGTAAGAAACGACCAGCAGGATTATTTCAGAGAGGCCTGGAGAGACTTACATGAACTGATGCTGAGTGAAATGAGCAGAACCAGCAGATCATTATATATGACAACAACAATACTATATGATGATCAATTCTGATGGACATGGCTCTCTTCAACAATGAAATGTTTCAAACCACTTCCAATTGTTCACTG
>JAJPUD010000872.1:297873-325708 GCA_023553655.1 Myrmecobius fasciatus
ACATTGTGTTTCCTTTATCTGATATGTCTTTCATGTAGATACGATTTTTCTTGCACAACAATGATAAGTGTGGAAATATATATATATATATATGTATACATATATATATACATATATATATATATATTCGATCTGTTGAGTATTTTAACATAATTAACATGTAGTGGATATCCTGCCATCTAGGGGAAGGATGGGGAGTTAAGGGGAAAAATTTGTAACAGAAAGCTATGTAAGGGTTAATATTGAAGAATTACCCATACATATGCTTTGCAAATAAAATAAAAGTTAAAAAAAAAAGAAAAAGAAACATTGTATGAGACCAATTAAATCACAACCGTACTTAGGCTTAGAATGCACATTTGATTTTGTATTTTGCTATAAGTAGCCTGATAATAAAAACTATTAGTAAGCAATTTACATAATGATATCTATTAATAACTAAGAAGATATTGTTAAAAGTAAAGTGAATACTTTTGAGACTTTCATGAATAAAAAAATTCTAGATAGTTCTACATGAACTACTTACTTGTATGATGATTTCTGATCTGGAAATTCTCTTCTAAGCACCATTTCATATGTTTCCATCTCTGCTTCACATTTCCTTAGTCTAATATTTGTCTTCATGAGGACCTCCTGTTCTTCCAAATCCAAACACTCCGACTTCAGTTTCCTCTCTTTGTAGTCTTCTCTCTCTTCAGCAGATAGCCGATTTATCCTTTCCATTTGGTATCCTTAGACACATGTACTTACTCTCATACCCTGAATCATGTCCTCAACACCTCCTAGACTGAAAAATATTGAAAAAGAAAGCCAAAAAACTATTGCGATTGGGTTTACTCGATTCTTATGTCATCGAATGTTAACTGATTTTTCCTCATTGCATATGAGTCCTTTATATTTTTTCCTGATTGATTCTGTCTTAAATTCTACACAGAGAACATTCAAAAATCTCCTCACCTCAACCAAAATGCTTATGCAATATATATCCTTTCCATGATCAAAATAATGCTTTATTTTTATTTTACTAGGAAAAATGAAAATATGTATCATGAGCATTCTGATTTATTCTATGCCACACTATGAACCTCTGTCCTCATTTTTATAATGACATTTTTTTCCCTTGTAGAAAGCAATAGGTGGCCCTTTTTCATGTGAAGATCAACACCTTATTCCTTTGATAGCATTTCATCTGGGAACATTCCCTATCCATCACTCTTTCCTTCTTTGATCTCTCTTTAACTGCTGAAATTAGTTAGAAGTATTCTCAGATCTGCCCTAGTCTTAAAAACAAAAGAAAAAGAATACCTGAAAGATATGCTACTCTCCCCCCATGCTATCACCTTATAACTTTTTCCTTTTCACTGCCAATCTCCTGAAATAATGGCCTACTTACTCTGCCTCCATTTTTATTACTTTTCAGCACCTTCAGTATTGTTTCTAACCCTGTTCTGTAACAACCTGAGCTCTCCAAGGTTACCAAGGATATCTCATTGTTAAATCCAAAGGTTCTCATTCTTCTTGCCTTGAATGTTTTATCTGACACCATTTATTGCTCTCTCCTTCTGGATATTCTCTGTTTAGTACACGTGCCATTACCCTTCCCTTTTACTACTCTTTTTTAGTATTTTTTACTAGTTGATCATCTATGTCCCCCCCCTTCCTTGCTAAATGTGATAGTCCTTCACATCTCTGTTGTGTGCAGACGTGGTAACTCACCAGCTTCCATAAATTCAATTTTCATCTCTTTGAAGATTATTCCCCCACATATAAATCATTCCTTAATTCTAGCTCCACATTATCAATTGTTTGCTGGACATTTCCAAGTAGATGTCTCATTGGCACCCCAAACTCAGCATATACAACATAGAATCCATTTTTCTTCTTGAATAATTCCTTCCCAATTATTGTAAAAGGTACCACCATTTTGACAATTATCTAGGTTGTTAACTTGTGAGTCTTTACTGATTTTTTTTCTTCTTACTCAACTCCCATGTCCAAGCAGGTGTCAAATCTTATTGATTCTATTTCCATAACATCTCTAAATTCAACCTTTTTTCTCCTTTCACTTCATTGCCACAAGGCTTTCATCATCTCTTTCCTAGCCAGTTGTACTACTCTCTTAATATTTCTCCCTGCTTCCAGTCTCTTTTCCAAGTCAGAAAACTGCCCAAAAAACCATCAATTTCTGGGATGACATACAAATTCCTCAATTTGGTGTTTAAGAGACTATTGCCTCGAATTTCAGATTAGCAAAAGGATATCTGGGGTTGCCCACTCCAATTTGTACTCTAAAAGGAATTCCTATTATAATATATCTAATTAGATTAATGGTAACATGCTATTATCAGCTTATTTCACATTCCTCTCCTTCATGTACTATTTGCTATAGTCATATTGAATGGCTTGCCATTCACTGAATTTGATGTTCAATTGTGAAATTCATGAATTTCTTTCTATTTAATATTTCATTTTCTCAATTACATGTAAAAACAATTTTAATATTTCTAAGTTTTTTTTATTTCTAAATTATTACTTTTCCTTCCTCTCCTTCCCCTCCCCTAAGACAGCAAGCATTTTGATAAAGGTTATATATGCGTAGTCATGCAAAACATATTTCCCTATTTAGTCATGTTGTAAAAGAAAACAGACAAAACAAGAAAAAATAAAGTGGAAATCAGTATTCCTTCATTCATACTTCATCAGTTCTTTTTCTGGAGGTGAATTACTATTCTCATTATCGGTACTTTGGAATTGAATTGAATCTTTGCATTGCTAGAAATAGCTAAGTCCTGATTCTACTTACTTCATTTTGAATCAGTTCATGTATGTCTTTCCAGGTTCCTCTGACATTGTACTGCTCATCGTTTCTTATATCACAATAGTATTTCTTTGCAATCTCATACCACAACTTGCTTGGCCATTCTCTGATAGATGGGCACCACCTCAATTTCCAGTTCTTTTCTACTGCAAAATATAAATATGATATAAATAAAATAAAAAATATATATATAAATAAATATAAATATTTTTTGGTATCTGTAGATTATTTATTTGTTTGTTTGTTTTATTTCTTTGGAATGCAGGCCTAATAGTGCTATTGCTAGGTCAAAAGATATACACTTTTTTTATGCCATTTACACATGCTTCCTTCAGAATTTTTGGGTCAGTTCATAACTTTACCAACATTACAATTAGAGTCCCAATTTTCTCACATACCTTCCAACATTTGCTACTTTTCTTTTCTATGATGTTATACAATCTTATAGGCATGAGTTGGTACCACAAAATTGTTTTAATTTGCATTTGTCTAATCAGTTGGAATTTATAACATTTTTTCATGGATAGCTTTGAGTGCTTCATCTGAAAACTACTTGTTCATATATTTTGACCCTTTATCAAGTGAGGAATGACTTGTATTCTTATTTATTTGACTCAGCTTTTGCAATTTTCTGCTGTCTTTCTAATCTTTGTGGATTGTTTGTGCATTTTTTTAAATTTAGTGTAATTGAAACTTTTCATTTTATATCCGCTAATATTCATTCTCTCTCTCTCATCTGTCTCTCTGTCTCTGTCTCAGCTCTCTCTTTTTCTCTCTCGTTTCTCTCTCTCTCTTGCTCTCATTTCTCTCTCTCTTTCTCTCTCTGTCTCTCTCTGTCTCTCTGGTTTAGTTATAAATTCTTCCCTTTCCCCATAGATCCTAACTTGTAAACTATTCCTTGCTCACAAATTTGCTTATCTTATCATCCTATATAACTAAACCACGTATCATTTTGACCTTATCTTGGTATACAATATGAGATATTGATCTGTACCTAGTTTCTGTCAAACTGCTTTCCACTTTTCCCAGCAATTATATCCATGCATTTGGACAAACTATTTTTCACACTTAGAATATACTCCTTCCTCATCTTTACTTCTAAGAATATTTTTCTTTTTTTTAATACCTTGTTAATATGCACCATTCTCCGGAAAGCCTTCATTTTATCTTTTTTCTAGTTTTTTTTTTTCTTTTTCTGCCTCACCTTCAATTTCTGTTTCGCTTACTTATCTGTGTAAATGTGTTTCCCTAGCAGCCCGTAGACTCCTAGAAGACAAGGATTCTCAGTGTATCATTATTGCTTAACAGTGGCAAATCGAAGATACTTAGTTCAACCATTTTAGTTGTTTAGATGCAGAAATATGCAAGGTGATTTAATGGAATGGGTGATTTCTGAAGCAGAAATTCTAATCAAAGCAGATTTCTAATCAAAAAGATTAGGAAACAGTTCTAATCAAAGCAGATTTCTTATCAAAAGTCCTACATTCTAATGTTCATTCTGCCACTTCTGGCTTTTATGACATGGCTTTTCCAAGTTTCATCTCTCTTCTCTCAGTTTTCTCTTCTGTAGAATAAAGAGGCTAAGGTAGATGACCACTGATGTCCCTTCTAGTTCTGATAATTTTTTTTTATTTTCCTAACTTACTATAGAAGTTTACCTGAAATTATTAGAAGGCAGAGAGTGAAATTTTTTCTTGAAGTTAAGGAAGGTGCTTTCTACTAGGAAAGGTAAAGAAAGAAGCTGTTCCAATAGTGCTTCTGAGGTCTGTAAGATTATATTTTCAGAAACCAAGGTCATAGTTTTTATGTGGTATATATGTTTTAAACACGTCACAAATTATGCAATACACATAGAGGATGTTGTTTTTGTGATCTGAAGATTATGAATACCTTTTCCCCAAACCTATGAATGCTACTTTAATAGAAAATGGTAAGATTGAAGTCCAATACCCTATTAAATGATTTGTCTTATAACAAATTAATACTTTTTTAAAGTGCAAAAATAATTTTCCATTCAAATGTGAGCCAATTATAGGTTGGTCTGGAGCAAATCAGAGGAATTAATTGTAGTCCCAAAATCATTAGACCCAGAGATATTTTTTATCTTGGAAGTGTGCTAAAAATGAAACTATCAGTCACTTATTTTTTTTAAATTAAAAAGCTGTAACTTCCTTTTTGCCCTAGATTCTTTCACCTGTAATATGGGAACAATATCTAGTTTTGAGTTGCAATGTATTTTGTATACCTTTAGAGTTTTAAGTAGAAGCCATTATTGTCATATCCTTATGTCATTTTTTTGGTATTTTCCTGCCTGCCTACTTGAATAAAAATGAAAATGACACTAGGAGGAGAGCAAAATATATCTGACCTTTTCTCTTTTGCAATACATATGTGACGAATCTGTTTGTTCTGTCTTTCTGTCTCCTCATCAAAGGCAGTATCTAAGAATTCCACCCACTTCTCATTCTTAAGTTGAGTTCCTGGTGTTCATTCAAATCATTAATGCCTGTGGATCTTGGCTTCTCCATAGCCTACTGTTTTATTTTCCTCCCTGGGCCATATAGTCTCCCCCTTCAATCCCCCCCTTCAACTCCACCCTATTTTTTTTTCTTTCTCATAATGCTGCAGTCTCTCTAGGGTTATTCTTATAACAGATGCAATCTCTGCACACACAGTTTCAAGGTAAGTCCACTCATTTCCCCCACTCGATCAAGAGCAGAGACACTCAGTCAATTGTAGTTTGACCCTTCTTCCCCCAACAGAATGAACTCAGGTTTAACCTGAATAATAGAATGTCCACTTTTCAGAAATCGGCTATTTTAGATTTCACATTCTAAAAGAATGCTCAGTAAATGCAATGTCACAGTCACAGATTTAGTACTTCTATAATCTTCTAAGGTCTATATGGGCATAGAATTAGAAAAACACAGAATTAGAAATCATTTTGTCTATTACTTGGATTGGAATAAGGTCTGAGAAATATTCGTTGAGACTTGAAGATTTTCATTGATGGGAAACTCACTACCTTATGAGGCAGCCTTTTCCACTTTTGGATAAATCTAACTTATAAGGAATATTTTCTTTTTCTCAAGCTGACCTTTATCTTTTTGCAACTTTGACACGTTATTCCTAATTATGTTCCTCTAGGGTGAAGCAAAATAAGCTTAAGCTCTTTTCAATGTGAAATTTCATTCAAATACTTGAAGAAAGACTTTTAGATGTCTTTTATATCTTCTCTTCTCCAGGTGCAATAACCCTGGTTCTTTCAGTCAACTCTCATAGAACCTAATTTCTAGTCCTCTAATAAAGGCTATGCCATGGAATTGACCAAGCCCAACTTTCCTAATTCATATAGATCCACTATTGAACTTTGCCTACAAAATGGCTCTGCCCAATGAATTTAATTACAGAGAAATAGATAAATACTTGTTTGTGACATTTGTGTGTGTGCAGTACAATAAGCCTTGAATTTGGAGTTAGAAAATTGTTTGAATCTGAGCTATTCAACTTAGTAGCTATCAAACTTAGAAAAATCCCTGTACCTTTCAGGGCTTCAATTGTCTCATCTTGCCAATTTATATCAGATTTATATTGTATAAGCTTACACATATTGTCATATCCAAAAGAATTTTATTGTTCTCTGATATAAGTGAGAATGAGACAAAGGTTGAGGCTGGAAAGAGAGGGAACAGAGGAAGGTCAAGAATTTTGTCTTAGAGAATGGCCATAATTGACGCAATATCAGAGAGAAAAGCCAGTCAAAAGGGCAAATGAGTCTGTTGATGCCTTGAAGTGTTACTTCTTTTTTATTCTTAAAAACTCATACAAACTTTGTTCTGCTTTCATCTTTATAACTTACTTTAAAGATCACAGTGGAATTCCTCTTTCTCTCTAAGTCTTGCAATAGCCTTTGGCCAAAAGTAATAAAAATCTTATCTGACCATAAATCATAGAATCCCAGAACTTTAGAATTGAAAAAGACCTTAGAGAAAAGCTAGTTCAATTCTCTCATTTTCAAAGTGAGAGAATGAAGACCAATAAAGACAGATACTCAGAATGCCATTCCATTTGGAAGCTATGGAAACTTCCCATTGTCAACATATAGAGGCTGCTGTGTCTCTTACAAAGATGGATACTTTTTCCTGTTAACATATAACAGCTTCTTCTATACTAGTGGCCCTACTCCATTTTTATTACATGTCTGCATTGTAGGACACTTCTCCACAGAACTGATACCACAAACTCATGAACTAGATATGTTACTTAATCCATAATTTGGATTATTTGAAAGGGGATTTAGTAATAACAATGACTTGTGTATATACATATATATGTATGTGTGTACACATATATGTATGTATACATATATAATATACATATAAATATATATGTATATGTGTATATATGTGTGTATGTGTGTATACATATATATATATATATATATATATAAAACAGTTGTTTTATTAACCTGTGCAGTAGTATGCTGAACATTGAATATACAAGAATAATATTACAATAATTACTTCTTTTTGAACAATTTCCATCTGACCCCCACCAAAGAGAGATTAGAAAAATAAGATGAATAATAAGTGTATTTCACATAGTTATTTCATACACTTACATAATTATCCAGAGAATATTGAAAATAAAAGAATGTCAGGACATTAACTAGTCTGAAGATAGTTTCCATCTGAATGCCATCAAAACTAAAGAAGAATGAGTTAATGTTAATAAAGATAATCAAATAGAAAATAATAAAGTCCCTAAGCCATGAAAATTTTTAATATTATGGATGACAGTATAGTTACATCATAGGAAGTGAATTAAACTCCAGCTTATCTATGTCTGGGAATTAGCAGGTTCAAATAAAATCCAGAATTATTGGTTCAAGCATGTGACCAATAGGACATGATTCAAGTTACTAGCAAAGCATTTTGCCTGCCTCTCAGACAAGAGTGAAATCATCTTTCACTAATCATTTTTCACATAATACAATTCATTTTATATTTACTACCAAAGTTGGAAAATACTGACTCCTTCCCTAAATAGGTCAATTATGTTTTTTTATAAATTATATAAAAATTTACAAATTGCATCAACTCAAAACATCTATAAATACGAGAAAATACTATGTTTACTAAAAAAGAAAAAAAGTGTGTGCTTAAAAAAAAGTCCTAAGGGTGTGAAAAACATCCTATAATTAATTGAGCAATTATTGAATGGGCCTTCTGAAAATATTGTAACATCTTCACTGATTTTAACATAAAAATTTTGGCTAAGTTCCACACTCATGTCTTTTTCTTTTCCTACTAATAATATACAAAATAGACTAGTGTAGTGGTAACCCTAGAATATTTGATATCCACATGGGGAAAAATACTGTTGCTAATATTTACTAACACATTAATGTCAAGAATTTTTAAAAAATAAAATGTGTTATTTTTCAGTGGGACAGTTTATATCTCTGCTTAGCCTTCAGTACAGTATTGTCTTTCCAAAATAGAACTCATTATTTCTTCTGAGTTTAAAGGAAGCTTTTGCCAAAACATTTTATCAATCATTTGATGTATGTAGATGGCAATGAGTTATAAGGATTTGTTAAATAGGATCATAAGAATTTATGATGGCAATTCAGGAACAAGCTGTCATTCCCTCAAACTAGAGATAGTTTACCTTTAAGGAATATGGATTTATTATCAATCAATTCAGATTTTGAAAACAAATGTTAGAGATTTTGTAACTCATTATGTTAGAAGATGGAAATTTAGCATCTACTAGGCCTGCTGTGCTGCCCCTCACTCTTTTTCAGCACCTGCTGGCCTGACCTTCTTTCTGCCTTTTCTACTTTGATCCCAACAATAGACATAGGATGGCTAAGAAATAGAGTAATGAATCAGTGCAATAGGTCAGATATACATGACACAATAATCAATGACTATAGTAATCTAGTATTTGATAAACCCCCCAAATTCCAGCTTCTGGAATAAGAACAAACTATTTCACAAAAATTTCTAGGAAAACTGAAAAAAAGGTGAAACTTGACAAAGACCTACAGTCATAGCCCATACCAAAATAGGTACACGATTTGGGTGTAAAGAATGATAACATAAGCAAATTAGTTAACTATCAGATCTTTGGAGAACGAAGGAATTTATGACCAAAGAAGAACTAGAGAACATTATGAAAGGCAAAATGGACAACTTTGATTACATTAAATTTAAAAGTTTTGGCACAAACAAAACCAACACAAGCAAGATTAAAAGGGAAGGCCTCATTATAAAGAACTATATCAAATTTATAAGAAAACACGTAATGACAAAGAATTTTTCATCGGTCAATTCAGGTTCTCCACCAAATCTCTGACTCAGATTGTGATTTGGCTTTGTCCTTATTTTGAGCCTTATTCATTGTGGCTAGGAGGAAGAGAAAGACTGCCAAAATATGGAGCTTACTGAATTGGGTATGATAAGAAAATATTTATCTGTGGGATGCTTGTGAAAATAAACTGAAACACCAACTCACTCATGGTGACTGACATTTCAGCAGAATTGAAAAATCAAGATTTTTTTTCCTTTCTTTTATTTGGCTTAGCAACTAGAAGGGCAATGTGTGGGAAACAGTTGCACTGTTTTCTCATGATTTGTTTTTCCAGCTTTAATCACTTAGACATCATGAGTGCGTTTATGTTCACAATAGAATGGAAGAACACAATACATCTTATGGGATCATTGAATGCTAATAATTCCAGGCCATGGAATTCAACTGTATTCCTTTTCCAAAAAGAAAAAAGGTTTATAGATGATCCAGAGGACAACCAGAATAAAGACGGACTTGAGCCCCTGTCATTTAAGGAAGAAAGAACCCATAAATATTTTACATTATGAAAGCAAATGTTAGAAATTGTGTAACTTACCATAGCAAAATGCAGAAATTCTGAAGAAGGGAATACTAGTGAGGAGAAATAGCTGTCTTCATGTACTTTTAAACAGTGGTTATGTGAAAATTTAATTATACTTGTTCTGTCTTTTCCCAGAGGATAGAACTAGGAGGAGTGAGTGCTGAAAAAAGGCTTAATGAAAAGTAGAGATATCATTATAATTTTATCTGTCCCAAAGTAGAATATACAATCTCAAAGGTTACTAGGTTGCCAGTGAAATGGGGTGTGTGTGAGCAAAGGCAAGATAAGCAAAAACTGGTATTCTGTGTGGAAGTGAGATTTTCTTTTTCAGTGTGAGATCTTTGAGGTCTTTTGCAATTCTGAAATGCTGTAATTCCTTAAATCTGTGACTTGATCAAGATTTTAGAAAATGGCAGATCTGGGGCTACCTAGAACTGTCCTATTCAGAATTCACTATTCTTTTTAAATGATCATAGTCTGATTTTCTTAAAATATTAAAAACTTCTTCCAGCTCCATGCAGCACTAGAATATAATTTGAGAATGAGTTTCTGGGTTTCAGGACCTGGACATTTATCCTTTCTTTTCTCATCAATAGATGCACCCCCCCCCCGTTCCTTTGTTTTTACCATTATGGTGTTGTGATTCCTTGAATTATTGTGAAATCATACGGTCTACATCTCCATTTTACAGATCAAGAAATTGAGGTCAATAAATGAGAAGTGACTTGTCCCTGGTCAAGCATAAAGAGCAGGTTCCATATTTGAACTTATGGAATACTTGGAGAATCCTAGAGAATCAAGTAAAAACAATTAGAAATGATGAGCAACTTTAGAAAAGTTGCAGGATATAAAATAAATTTAACCTAAATAATCATCATTTCTGTGTTATCAGCAAAGTCCAGCATCAAGAGAGAGAATTTTTTTTCATATTACTAGACATGGCTTTAATTTCATTGTCTGAAAATTGTCTGTATATCCTTTAACCATTTATCAATTGGGGAATGGCTCGTATTCTTATAAATTTGAGTCAATTATTTATGTTGTTTAGAAATGAGGTCTTTATTAGAAACAATGGATATAAAACATTTTCCCCAGCTTTTGGCTTCTCTTCTAATTTTGGCTGCATTGGTTTTGTCCTGGCTTTGTCTTGGCAGATAGGTATCCAAATCATTTATATTATATACAGTTATTTTAGGAATTTCACTTTCTACCTCTTGCTGCTAGATTATGCTAGGACACTACTAAGTTGTTGGAATTGTGAATTGATACAGCCATTCTGCAGAGCAATTTGGACTATGCCCAAAGGGCTATCAAACTGTGCATATCCTTTGATCCAACAGTGTCTTTACTGAGTTTGTACCCGAAAGAGATCATAAAACAGGGGGAAGGATCCACATGTGCAAAATATTTGTAGCAGCCCTTTTTGTAAAAGTGACAAGGGACTAGAAATCAAGTGCATGCCCATCAGTTGGGGAATGGCTGAATAAGTTATGCTATATGAATTTAATGGAATATTATCATTCTCTAAGAAATGATAAGCAGGATAATTTCAGAAAGGGGGGAAAGGCTTGCATGAACTGATGCCAAGTGAAGTGAGCAGTAGAATTGGAATAACTGCAAGATTGTGATGATCAACCATAATAAACTTAGCTCATCCTAGCCATGCATAGATCCAACACAATTCCAATTGTTTTTGAATGGATTCACATCCAGAGGAGAAATATGAAAATTAAATGTGGATCAAAACATGCTATTTTCACTTTTGTGGCTATTTCTGTTGTTGTTTTCTCATGGTTTTTCCATTTTGTTCTGAAATTTTCCCCAACATGACTCCTATTAAATATTGATTGTATGTATACACCTTAAAATAATAAGAGTTTTCTATCAATTTTCAAGGGAAGGCATCTGTGTGGAAGGTAGGGTTCATTATCTGAGTTAGAATAAATGTTCTCTGCAGTCCCTTCGAATCTCTAGACTATGATTCTGTTACTGTGAATAATTAATTTCCATGTTTGATAAATAATGAAAAAAAGTTTTACAGTCCTTTTGAATGTATCACATGTTTGTGAACTCCTATATCAATATAATGGGATCTTAGCACTGGAAGGACATCCCTGAACAAATATTCCCTTTAACTCCCCAACACATTGTCAATTTCTTCTTAAAACCTTCCAATGATGGGGATCTCATTCTTCCTATTCTCTAAGCAGTTTGACAGTAATGCATTTCAGACATGGAGAAAAATGCAAAGATGCAAAGTATATGCAAAGATAGGAAGCCAGGAAATGGAATGCTGAGTTTAGGGAACAGAAACTAGGCCAGTATTGTAGCAACTGAGGGAATGTGAAGATGATGAAAGCCTCATCACTTTTAGATAGTAGAGCTCAGGTTTGAAGCCAGATCTATTCCTTTTAAATCTGCTCAGCTAAGTAAGAACTATATTGTACCAGCTGACACTGGAGACTTATATAACAAATATGACCATCAAGAATGGATACCTTATTCTACTAATGTATTCTGAATTTCCCAACCTAGCATATAAATCACCTGGCTCTTGTTCTTCCTGTCTCCTGGTCAGAGTCAGTATGTAGGTGATATTGATTCTTTTTTTTCCCCTCAAGAATGAGAAATATACATTTTATTTACTCTAAGCGATTCCCAACATCCACAGGCTAATTGTCGACAACATACGTAGTGTTGGCTGCCAAAGAAATTAATACAGTGTGCTGCCTGAGGAGCTCAGCAAAATAAAATACACACACACATATACATGCACACGCAGAGTGGGCTAATGAAGCATTTTATTATCTCTAAGGGGCTTGAGAGACATAGAAACAAGGAGGAGATCACTGCCTAAGTTACTGATGGCTTTGTCCCATATTTAAAGGTTCAAGTGTGAATTCCTTGATATTGAACTTGACTCTTTGGGTAGAGAAAGATTGATAAAATTGAAATGTTTTTGGTGAGGAAATGGGGAAAGACAAAGGGAGATACATTTGACTGAATGTTTCTAGCAGAATAGTCTGCAAGTATTTTTGAAATGGGATATTTTTAGTTGATGACCGAAGGCAACAAAATTCCTGCCTCCTCTATTATGGGTGGCCCCCTTTATGAGAAGGCTAGGTCCAACATCCCTAAAATATTCAGGGGCTTCTTTTGAATCAAGTAGCTTCCACTCCAAGAAAAATTACATCAAAGGGATCAGGAAAAAAAGAGGAAGGATCCAATTTCTTCTGGAAGGAAAACAAGAACTTTCTGCCCCCTGGAGGCTGATTTTTTGAAGAAAATTCCACACTGAGGGTATTTGTCATTTACAGTAAAAGATTCAGGGCTGGGAGGGGTCTTTGAGATCATTCAGGTTCAAAGGCACCTTATTCTATAAGGGGAGAGGAGAAGAAATCCAAAGAGGAGGAAGGGGCTTCCTCAAAGTTACAGAATTAGAAAGCAGTAGAGTCACAATTTGAAGTCGATGTCAGAGCAAAAGAGAGAAAGAGGAAAAGTCCCGATTGTTATGACCAAGAGAGTGTGGGGCTTGAGAAACCTTCATTTCAATTTTCTCTCTTCCAGAAATTCTCTCTGACCTGGAACAATCCTCACTACTTTTCAATGCTCTCGGTTTCCTCAAATGTAAAATTAGGCTATTGAACTAAGTGATCTCTGAGGAATCCTGTAATGCTTTAATTCTATAAAATCACTTTTTCCTCTCTGGTTCTCAGTTTCCTCATCTGTAGGATAAAATTAGTGGATCAAGTTTTTTTTTTGTTTTTTGTTTTTTAAACAAAGAATCGTCTAGCTCTAGAATTCATTGGATATAGGTCTAATTTACAATTTGTCCAATTCTCCATTTACTCATACCTTTAGTGATTCCCTTGTGATTCCGAAATAGGGAGCTGAATTAGGGTGCTGCCAAACCCTCAGGTTTCAAGGAAGAATCTAGGAAGGTTCCATCACGTGAACCACTAACAGTTTAAATCCAATCTTCTTAATAGGTGAAAGATATAAGATAGTAATGGATACTTCATAAACCATGGGGTCATGGGGGGAGGAGGCTGGATTTCCAAACCTAAAGTGCATTCAATTAAAGAGATAGAAACTGGGGCCACAGAATGAAAATGATTTGACCAATGTCCCTTAAAAAATAATGGCAGAGAAGTAGAAGTAATTGAGGACTGAGTCTTGAACCTGGGGTCTCTTGACAGTGCAAAGCAGCAGTGACTGAATGAAATGTTGATGAATGAATCAAGTACTCCCACATCCCATGCTATCATATCCAACAACAGGACTTACTGAAACATAATGGTAAAATAATAGTTAGGACTTCTTCTGCCTTCATTCCAAGGGGTGGCTAGTGATTTCCCCCTCACTCCTCTTTGAGTCCCTCCTCTACTAGATGTCTGTGTGTCCTTAGAACAACTTCCCTTCCAGCCTGGTACATGGCTTAGTTATCTGGAAGGGCAATTTACTATAAATTGTGTAAATTCTCCATTCATAGGGAAGCTTTATTTAGAAGTACATAATACTAGAAAAAAGAGGAATCAGGCACTTAGGGACCCTGGGATATGTTCTTTACTAACTGGGAGACCTTGGACAAGGTCTCACTTAACCTTTCTAAATCTCAATTGAAGTATTTGTAAAATGAGGGAGTTGCTTCGCTAGTTTGATGTTCCCTGTACCGAGGCTTCTTTTAGCTCTGAAATTATCTATTCTAAGATTCCCTCCTAGATTTTACATTCTGTATTCTAAGACCAGCTATACTTCTAGCATTCTATCTTGTAAAATCCCTCTCTGCCATTTTGTTGAATTTCCCCTCTTCTATGTCTGAAATATTACGCTGCCATGATTCCATATGTCCATTTGGTTGGGTTCCCTCAGTAATCTAGAAAGAAGCTCGTGTTAGCAGAACAAGAAGCCCATCCTATCAATGGACAACAGTTCCCAGTATGGGGAAACAAAGGAAGCAGGTCTGTTGAAAATTCACCTTCTATTTGTGACCAGGCAATATATATTGTCTTTCCAATTCAACTAGATTCCCTTTCTTCACAGGGTCAGGGCTTTTCATCTCCAGTTGTTCTTCTCCCACATTTCTCATTATTGCCCCAAAGGTGCCAGCCCACTGGTCATATAGGCCAATTGCTTAAGGCTAAGGACAGTTAGTCATTATTCTTATTTTTATCACATGGCAGAGTTTTCAGAGCCTTCCTTAAGAGTACACTGACCCCACTCACTCAATTTGCTCCTTAAAGACACCCATGCTAGAGGAGCAAAAAAGAAAGAAAATAGCACATGCGAGTTGATACCAGAAGGTTTGTGGCAGGTGAGGGTATATTTGGGATACAAGCTGGTGCCTCTGGAGAAGCAAATGGAGTGGTGTTTGGCTCTCTAGTATTTTTTCAAATATCAACCAGTACCTTTTTATAAGTTATGTAGCACCCTGAATTTCCCTTTGGAGTTATCAGGACAGCTTCCTGTTGGGGGAGGACATTTGACTGCAGCCTTGAATGATTTTTAAAATAGGAAATGATATGTTCAGCTGAGCTTCCGTATGGGACCACTATGCAAACCAAATGAAGAAAGCTTGTGAAAAGGAAAGGCATAATAAACCCTAAACAATTGTATCCATATAAGGGATCATAAAGGATAACCAGTTGCCAAATAATTTGAAATATTTCTGATTTCGTAATTTTCTATTCTTTCATCTAAGTATCTCTTGGATACCAAAATGATAACAACACTCACAATAATCACAATAGCAGCTCTACGCAGTCAAGCTTCTGGATATATATATTATCTTTGTTTCCTCAACTTGAAGAAAAGGACAGAGTTTTGCATATAAAGGGAATTTAATATTCAGCTGGGAATGAGCTAGGTTGGTCCTGGTGGATATATACTCTCTTTCCCATGATGGGTCCCATATGTTGAAGCTTGCCCTTCACTATTATAAGTTTTCTAGGTGTGATAACACCTGAAAACTATGTTCTAATCTATGGGGGACTTTCATGGAAAGTTTAGCATCTTCATTTCAATCTATTCAAATCAATCAGTAAGCAGAGTTATGACCCTACTGTGTACTGAGAACTATGCTGGGAAAGGAAATACAAATGCACAAATAGTTGCTGCCCTCAAGAAGCTTGTATTCTTGGGGGAAGGTGGGGATAGGGATTTAACATATCCAAATAAAAATAAAAACAAAATGTAAACAAAGTAGAGAGAGAATAAAAGAGATAGGATGGAGTTCTTGAGTGGAATTCTGAAGGAGTCCAGGAATTCTAAGAGTATGGGGTGAAGACGGGAAGCCAGTCTAAATCATGGTTATATTAGGTAGAATGGTATGAATGAGCACTGGCTGGAATGGAGAATGTTTGTAAATCATTCTGAGAAATTGAGGTGTGAATGATTCTAATTGCCGAACAGGAGTTTTTCCTTTATTCCCTAGAGGCATTACAGAACACCTGGAGCTTCTTGAGCATGAGTGCTGTCTAGAGCCCTGTGCTAAAGGGATATGAATTTATTTGGCAGCTGGGTAGGGAATGGTGGAGGGAAGCTGGAATTTAGAAGCTATTTCTTTGACCCAGGCAAGAATAAATGAGAATTTGACCTCCGGGGGGTGGGAGGGGGGAGGAGAGGGATGACTATGTGAGAGGAAGCAAGGGGATATGTTAAGAAAGATGCCATAGCTATGGTGTAGAACTGATTAGATCCAGAGAATGTGATTGTTAAAGATAACTTGAAGTTTCAAATCTGATTGACGGGAAGGCTGGTGGTACCTTGGATAGAAATAGGAATTTTTAAGGAGAAACAGAATTGATGAGGGAGCTAAGAATGAGTGGAGTATTAATGACATATTACATTTTAGAGGTCTACCAGTTTGAAATATCTAATATGAAATTTCAGAGGTGAGTGTGGAGCTCGGGAGACAGAGCAAGCTTAAATACAACAAATTTGGAGTGCAGGTCTACAGTAATTTTATTCATTACCACCAATTCTCATCAAAAAGGCTAAGGATGTGATCTTTATTGTTTCTGTAGTTTTGGAAAAGAACCTAACTCTTATAACGATTAGTGTAGGGAGGTCTGGGTGAAGAAGAAAACTCCTTCTACCGATACATCCCTTCAAGTTGGAGTTATGGAGAATGGCTGGAAATATTTAAAAGTGAAATGTCTTGCTTAACCCAAAGCCAGGAGAAGTCAGAGACAATCCTTGAACTCGGGTATTCTTAGTTTCCAAGGCCTTTGAGCTTCCACAACGTCAACTACAATTCCAAATTCAGAAAAATCAATACTTTTGTTTATATTTCTGTAATAATTTTTTTTTTGGAAATGCATTTAAATTGACATTGGCAATGGCCTTCTGGAATTATTCACTCAGGATCCTCTAAGGTCAATACTAGCTAGAGAACTATGACCCTCTGAAATCCTGCCCAGCTGATCTCTCAAATTCTCATTCATTCTGTGTGTGTGTGTGTGTGTGCGTGTGTGTGCATGTGTATGCGCATACGCACCTTTCTCTCTGTCTGTCTCTCTGTCTCTGTCTTTGTCTCTGTCTCTCTCCCTTCCTTTCACTCTCCCTCTTCCTCCCTTTTCTCTCTCTGTCTTCCCCCCTCTCTCTCTTCCTCTCACATATACACACAAATGCATACAGTATACAATAGCATCGAGAATACTAGTAAGGCATCACCCATATCAGCCTGGCTGAAAAAAGGCCAGATTTGATCTGCCTGGATCATTTTAAATCATCGTGCTGCTAGCTTCAGAGCCTTCCCTCCTTTAGATCATTCCCACTATGGTGCCTCTCTAAGGGTACACTTGATCATTTTAATAAGTCAATAAGCATTTATTGAATATCTACTCTGTAACAGGTACTGTGATAAGCACTGGAGGTAGAAAATAAGGAAAAAGGGGCAGCTAGGTGGCACAGTGGATAGAGCACCAACCCTGAAGTCAGGAGGACCTTGAGTTCAAATCTGGTCTCAGACACTTAACATTCCCTAGCTGTGTGACCCTGGGCAAATCACTTAACTCCAATTGCCTCAGCAAAAAGAGGAGAGGGGGAGGGGGGGAGGGGGAGGGGGAGAGGGAGAGGAGAAAGGAAAGGACAGGAGAGAGGAAAGGAAATAAGGAAAAAGCAGACCTTGCTGTCAAGAAGTTTACAATCTAATAGGGGAAATCACATGTACAAAACTATATATACAAGATCCATACAGTTTCAATAGGAGATTGGGGCTCCAGATTCATCAACTTGTGGTTATAACCAGAATGAGAGGTACAAGACTGTATTGAAAATCGCAGAGATGTTGTCACTAGACAAAGGTGGTCAGAAGAAGGAAAAGGGCTGTTTGCCTTTGACACCATACTGCCTCTACTCTAAGTACAGTTGAATACTTCATGGTTAATACCATATGATATCAGTCAAAACAAAGGCAATTGATTGGCTCCTCAGAGTCCTGATGCAGCCCTATGAGGTAAGCACTATTCCCATGTTATGCATAAAGGGATGCAGTCACAGAGAGGTGAAGTGAATTAAACACCCCAGACTTGTTCCAGATCACATGGGAAGCATCCAAACCTGGTATCAAACACACTGATTGATGCTCCCCTGCCTCAGTAATTTTGAAATATAGCAAATTAAGAGTATGTCACAGAATTTGCTTCCATCAAATCCATACAGCCATAGATTTGAGTAATGGGATGTTCCAATCATTCTAGTTTAATTTTATCAGGCAGAACCTCTGACAGATCTTAGATATACTATGTAAAGCACAACTCGGGAAAGAGAAGAGCATTGGGACTCATGGGCTCCTTCCTCATTGAATCTGAGATCTTTTCAGCATGGGTCCTAACTTCATTAGCATGGATTGTGAGGAAACCCAAGACCTCTTTCTGTGTTCTCTGTCCTATCCTCTACTGGGACATAGGAAGCCTTCAGGCAAAGGTTTGCTGATGAACCATCAGGGACATCTGTTGAGTCTCAGTTTGGTCTAGTTGGTCAGTCCATCGGTCCATTTTATTAACTGCCAACCACCTCTCTACTGAAGCTATAAAAACAAATTTATAATAGTTCTTCTCCTCAAGAAACTTGCATCATATTCTCAGAAACATGTATATGGATCTTTATAGACAAAATATTTTCAAAAGAACTGGCAGTCTTTTACTTTTAGGGGAATCTAATGTGGGGCCCTGGATGCCTGGGAGAAAGAGTTTAGGAAAAAAATTCATGTAGATAGTGTTACTTGAACATAAGCCCACAAGAAACAAGGGATCCCAGGAGGCAAGGGTACTTCTCAGGTCTCTTCAGATTCTGAGACTATTTATTTCTTCCACAGAGGGTATTGACACAACTGAAGAAAAGGCTCATAAGACTTTGCACATTCTCTGGGTACCCAGGGGAAAATGGGATAATCTGCCCATTTTCCATGCTTCATCATCTATGTGTTCCCTATCTCCTTTCCCAACCCTTTCCCTTTGAGGTTTTCCCCACAACTTTGATCAGTTTTCATTGCTCTTCACTTTCAGAATACTGACATCTACTCTGCTTCTCTCCATATCAAATATTCTGAATGAAATACTGGATCTGATCTGTAAGCCTCACTTTGAGGAACCATTCCTCATCACTATCTCCCTGCCCACCTTTGGCCAATTTCTTTTCCAAACCATAATCACTCTCACACGTTGTTTGCTATCTGGGAATCAGAGGTGACTTGTTCCTCCCCACCCTGCCCTTGACAGGCAGGGAATTGTTTGGATTATGAATATCAGCTCAATACTGACAAGTGAAAGATGCTGCCAACCTTCAGAAGCTGACAAGAATAACATGGTATTGAACTTGTTCGGAGAGGATACAAAAATAGAAAGTTCAATACTGTCTTTCTTACCTGATGGTTAAAAGTCCAATAAATCTTCTCCCTGACAGATACCTGCATATAATCTAACTAAAGGAATGGGCACAATTGTGATGTTCAAAAAGGCAGGTTCTTCACTGCCACCATTAATATTGAAAGACAGTTTCTAAAACATGGAAAGCTTTCATTCAGAAAAAGAAACCGAGAACTTGGGAAAGGTGTAGGATCCTCAACACTACCCTCTTTGGAGATATTAATTCCTTATAAAAGATTACCGAGGCCTCAGATGGCAGTCGATATAATCTGAACTAAAGTAGCAATATTTCACTTTCTCTCTCCTCCCTCCTTCCCCCTCTCTCTGTCTCTCTCCCTCTGTCTCTCTCTCATCTCTCTCCCTCTCTTGTCTCTCTGTGTGTCTGTCTCCTCTCTCCTACCTTTCTCCATCCCTCCTCCCTAACCCCTCCCTATTTCTCTTCGTTTTTCTCTTTATAACTTTTTTCTCTATTTGTTTTATCTGCTCTGTCATTCTGCCTCTCCCTATTTCCGTATCTAAACCTAAACCTCCTTCTATGTGACATTCCTTCAAATGCTTGAAGATAACTTTCAAACCATATATTTTTTAAACTTCTGTTTCCCAGAATAAATGTTCGCAACTTTTTTTCTGCCATAACTTTTATGGTAGAATGTTTATATAAACTACTCAACATCTACTGATACTCCTTCACTGGTTGTGCCTCTACTTATTAAATCTTTTTTTTTTCACTTATAACTGAACAAAGAACTAAAGATGTCTTCTGACCTTTGAATGATTATCTCCTAAACTTTACCTCTCTTAATCTTGTTGAAGACTTTTTGGGCAGTGGTATGAGCCAAGATGGTGCAGTAGAGACTAGAATATTATAATCAAATTCCATAGCTCCCAGGTCATGGAGAAAATATTGTAAGCATCCAGAAAGAAACTGTTCAGATATTGTGTAGACATTGTCATGATCACTCAAGATTTAGCAGCTTCCACATTAAGGGAATAGAAGGATGGAAATATGATATTCTAGAAATCAAGAAAACTAAGATTAGAATCAAGAATAGTCTATCCAACAAAACTGAGTATAATCCTTCTGGGGAAAACAGATATTTAATGAAATAGAGGGCTTTCCAGCATTCCTGATGAAATGACCAGAACTGAATAGAAAATGTGACTTTTCAATGCAAGACTTAATAGAGGCTTCTAAAAATCTCACTATGTGATTCATTTAAAGAGGAAAGGAGATACATAAATAGATGTTTGTGTATATACATATATACACATGTATATGTATGTATATAGATACACAATTGGATATAGAATTCTGTCTTACAGAAAAAGAAGGGAATAAAAGAGAGGGGTCTGATAAAATGGAAGGCAAATTAAGGTAGGCAGTGATCAGAAGCAAAGCAGACATTTGAGGAGGGATGGTAAAAAAGAGAATAAGGATAAACAGAAAAAAAAGAATGAAGGAAAATTTATGATTAGTAATCATAATTAAGAATATGAATGGGATGAATTTACTCATAAAATGGAAGCAGAATGGGTTGGAAATCAGAATCCAACATAATGTTGTTTACAAGGAAGGTACTTGAAAAAATACAATTAAAAAATAAAGGCTTAGAGTAGAATCTATTTTGCTTCAGCTGAAATAAGTCAGGGGTAGCAATCATGATCTCAAAGAAAAGGCAAAAATAGACCTAATTAAAAGAGATAAGCAAGACAACTACATCTTATTAAAAGGTACCACAGACAATGAAGTTATATAATTACTAAATATATAGATACAAAACTGCATACCATTCAGATTATTAAAGAAAAAAGTTAAATGAGCTACAGGAGGTAATAGTAAAATTATTCTAATGGGGAAATTGAATTTCTCTCTCACACAATTAGATAGATTTAATGATATAATAAGAAATAAATTAAAAGTTTTTTTTAAATAAATAAAACTAGGAGTTAGCTTTAGGGGGAAAATAAATTATCGATTAATTTGATTTTTAAAAAAGAAAGAAGGAAAGCATAACACCAGTATCAAAATTAAAAAAGGCTTAATATACCACCAATGAAAATTAAATTAAAGAAATTATTTTTAAAATTATTTTAAAATTAATAATAATAATTTTTAAATTAATAATAATAATTAAATTATTTTGAAAAATTTCCAATTATGTACCAGTAAAACTAAAAATCTAGGAGAAGTAGACATATGTTTTAAAAAAAATTAAGTTGCTGAGATTACTACAAGAGAAAATATAATACTTAAATAATCCTATCTTAGGGTTAAAAAACTGAACATGACCAAGAAAAATATCTCTGGAACTAGATGGATTTATAAGTGAATTTCACTATTAATCTCAATACTATATATGGAATCCCATCAAATTCCTTTTATGACATAACTATACTTTTAATACCAAACCAACAAGAGCAAAAACAGAAAAATAAAATGATAGGCTAATTTTCCTAATGAATATTAATATAAATTACTAGCAAGAAAATCACAGTAATAAATCATATAGGTCATACACTATAACCCAGTGAGATTTATACCTGGAATTCAAAGCTAATTCAAAAACCATACTAATGACTGACCATATCAATAAGAAAAACAAAAATCATATGATTACATAAATAGATGGAGTAAAAGATTTTGACAAAATGATACACACCTATTCGAAAACACGAGAAAGCACAGTAGTCCTTAGAGTGGTAAGTATCTATCTAAAAAGATTATCTATGGTAGGGATAAACTAGAAGCTTTTTCAAAAAGAATAGGGGTGAAGCATAAATGTCCATTATCACCCCTATTATTCAGTACTATATTAGAAATGGTAGCTATAGTCAGAAGACCCAAATAAATGGAAATTGAAAGAAAAAAAAAAAAACAGTTATTGGAGAAACACAACTATCACTCCATGATGGGATATTTAGAAAAACCTAGAAAATTGACTAAAAATTCTAATTGAAACAATGAGCAATTTAAATAGTTGTGCGATATAAAATAAATTCATTCAAACAATCAGCATTTCTAGACATTTTAAATAAAACCTAGTAGCAAGAGATTGAAAAAGAAATTCCATAAAATTTTAAACAAAATATTTGGGAATCTAACTGCCAAGACAAACCCAGGGACTCTATCAATTTAATTCAAACTCAATCAGTTCTTTCTCTGGAGATGGATAACATTTTTCATCAAAAGTCCTTTGGAATTGTCTTAGATCGTTGTATTGCCAAGACTAGCTAAGTCATTACATATAGTTGATTAGGATACAGTAATGCTGTTACTGTGTAATTTTCTCCTGATTCTGTTTATTTTACTTTGCTTCAGCTCATGTAAGTCTTTCCAGGTTTTTTGAAATCGTCTTGCTCACTATTTTTCATAGCACAATAATATTCCATCACAATCACATATCACAACTTGTTCAGCTATTTTTTGGTACACACAGGTCTTTTTCCTTTTTTGTCTTTTGTTTCTTTGGGATACAAGCCTAGTAATGATATTTCTAAGTCAAGAAGTATACGCGATTTTGTAGTCCTTTGAATGCAATCAGAATTAGAAAGAACAAAAGGGGGAGAATAATTTTACTTAAAAGCCTTATTTCTCAAAAGCAATTTATAAAAAATTGGAGCCATTCTCCAATTCATATGTAGTCAAAGGATATAAACAAGAATTTTCAAAGAAGAAATCAAAGCTATTAATAATCATAGGAAAATAGTCTAAATTGCTATTGATTAGGAAAATTAAAATTACTGTGAAGTACCTCCTTATATCAGCTGGCTAACAGGCCAGAAAAGGAAAAAAATAAATTTTGGAGAGGATGTGGGAAAATAGGTATATTAAAGCATTGTTGGTGAAGTTGGTGAAATCCATTCATTCTGAAGAACAATTTGGTACTCTGCCCAAAAAATTATAAAGCTGTGTAAATCCTTTGAACCAGCGATAGCATTACTATGTCTATATCCCAAAAATATTTTTTAAATGGAAAAGGATCTATATGTAGAGAAATATGTATAGCAGTTTTTTTTAATGGTAGTAAAAATTTTTAAACTGAGAGAATACCCACGAACTGGGAAATGACTGAACATGTTGTAACTGTTATAGAATACTACTGTGGTATAAGAAATGATCATCAGGATGGTTTCAGGGGAAAAATGAGAAAACTGATTTTACCTGTTGTAAAATGAAGTGAACAGAATCAAAAGAACATTGTGCAAGTAACAATAATATTGTAATGAGGATCAGCTGTGAAACACTTAGCTACTTTGATTAAGATAATTCTGATCCCAGACAATTCCAAAGGACCCATGATGAAAAATGCTATCTGCCTCCAGAGAGAAAACCAATGTACCCTGCACATTTCACTTTCTTTATATTTCTTGCTTTTCATTGTTTTATTTTTTTTTTGCAACATGACTCATGCAGAAATGATTTCATATTATTGATATTAAATTGTTTGCCTTCTCAATGGTTAGGGGAGAGGTAGAAAGGAGATAAAGAATTTGGAACTCAATTTTAAAAAATAATATTAAAAATATATTTTTAAAAAGAACTTTTGGGAAAATATACAATGGGATTATGATCAATTTTAAAAATTTCCTGGTTTTTAAACACATATATAGATTTAAAAAAAGACCAGCTGAGGAATACATGCTCTGAGATTAGTAGAGTCTTACTTCTTTTGAAACATGGCTTTTCAATAGGAATGTCATTTTGTGGATGTATGCAAACCCATTCTAATCTTTCTTAAAAGCCTATTGTCAATCCCAATTTTGTGGACAATATTGTAGACAGTACAAAGATATTTAAGCCAAAGTCACTGCCTCCAGGGACTAACAAACTAGTTAAGGAGAGAAAGATTCACAAAATGAAAATAATTTGAAAACAATAGAACAAAGTAGATAAATAATCAAGAGTTAGATGTGTGTGGATATGAGAGAAAGACAGGCAGACAGGGAGGGAGGGAGAGGAGGAGAGAGAGGGAAGAACAGAGGGAGAGAGGGAACAGAGAAAGTGGGGAGAGAATGGGAAGAGAGAGAGAGAGAGGAGCAAGACAGAATGAGAATATGAATGAGAATGAATGAGAATATATGAATGCACTTAACTATTATGTTAGATACCAAGGTAGAAGAAAGACTTTTGGGACTCAGAGCTCAGCAAGATCTGAAGATCTTGAATTCAAATTCCTGTACTGACATCCACTACTGTGTGACCTTGGTAAGTCAGTTCTGTTCTGAAACTCAATTACCTTATCTAATAGGTAAATGGATTGGAGCAGATATCCTCTAAGGATCCTTATTATCCTGGCACTATAGACATTTGTGGCAAATTCAAAAAAGACAGATATCTAATTAAATTAAAATCTAATAAACATTATTAAGGAACTACAGTAAGTACCCAAAGCAATTATTAAGCCCTCTAGATAAAGGCATTTTTTTAAAGGCCCTGGTCTTTGAGTAGCTTTCATTCTACTGGATATTCTGACAAGTTTCCACATGTAAGTACAGAAAAGTAAATGATGAGAGTAAAGAAAGCAATAGACAAAAAATCTTTGAGGATATTTGAGAAGGGAAATGGTACTAACAACTGGACTGATCTAGGAAAATGTTATAAATTTTTTACCCTTTACTCTGCCCTTTACACTGAACTTTCAAGAATAATGAGTATTGTGACAGATGGAGATAAGGACAGGATCCATCCTACTGCTGGGGTCAGGCCCATATGAATGGGTAGAGTCAGCATATGGCAAGTTAATTTGGGTGAATGGATAGAAGTACATTTTGTTTGAGATGTGGACTGGATGAAGAGGAGGCAGTATTGGATAAAACTGAAAAGAAATTGGAACAAGGTTGGAGAAGACCTTATAAGCCAGACTGTCATTTGAAATTTATCCTTGAGGTAATAGAAGCTACTGTAGGGAAGTGATATAGTTAGATTTATGTGTTTAGAAGGTTTTGTCAACTATTTGGAAGATGGACTTTGAAGCAGAATGATTGTGGTCAGAGGGGATTATTATTATAGTAACTACTGGGAGAAAAGATGAGGATCTGAATTAGCATGGCAATAATAGGAGTTAGGTCTGCACACAACACAAAATAGAATCAATAGGTTTTATCAGCTAGATCACATAGTGAGGTGGTGAAGAAGAGAGAAGGTATAATGATCCCAAAGTTCTGAGTCAAGGGACTCAGGATGAGAACACATTCAGTAAAAAGAGGGAAGCCAGGAAGAAAAGATACTGGTTTAACTTTAGACATAGTAAGTTTGGGTTGTAAACAGGTAGAGATCTCCAGTAGCCACGTGGTGACATAGGCCCGAAATGAGACAAAAACTGCCCGTGAAGATTTGGAATGACCTTCATGGAGATGGTAGCTGAACAGCTCCCAGAAACTTACAAGATCACACAGAGAGATTATAAAAGGAGAGAAGAGGAAGGGGGAAAGGAACAAGCATTAATTAAGTACCTACTATGTGCTAAGCATTTTCAAATGTTATTTCATTTGATACTTGTAACAACTTTAGGAGGTAGATACTATTATTATCCCCATTTTACAGTTGAGGAAATGGAGGAGGACAGGAGTTAAATGACTTCTTCAGAGTCACACAAATAGTAAGTACCTGAGGCTGGATTTTAATTCAGTTCTTTTTGTTGCCAGGCCCAGTACTCTATCCAGATTAATGTGAAGTCAAGTTTATCAGAGAAGGTTCCACAGTATCCTCTTAGGTTAGAACATTTTTTTTTGCTAAAAATATAATTGACTCACACCTTTTGCTTGGTTGGATTGTGAGTTTCAGAATTCTTTTTGTCTCCTGCTGGTTTCTGCTCCATATTTCACTGTGACCGAAAAATCAGACTATTGTTTTATCAAGTAAATCTGTTTTCCAAACTTTTGAGTTGCCTTTGTTCGTTCCAGAGCAGTCTTAAGCTAGGTTTCACATAGAATCCAGAGGAATCGAAAAAAATTCACTTCTCCCCCCTTATGTGAGCTAGCATGGTAGAGAAAGAAGAACGTACTTTGAGTAGACTTCTGGAGACTGGATCACCGGAACATCTATTTTCCAAACAATTTTCATTCTTTGGAAGGACATGGTATCTCTCCAATACTTCTGATCAGAGGTCATTCATACTTCCCTTTAAAAGCTGAAAGCCTTGGGGGGGGGGTGGAGCCAAGATGGAGGAGATCAGACAGGAGTCTCCGTAACCTCCTCTAACCTTCCATCAAACCAACAACATATTAAGCCTCTAGACTGATTTTGAAGCAAAAAAATCCACAATATCTGGAGAACAACACATTTCTAGAAGAAGATACTCTGGAAGAACTTCAAAACAGGTCTGTTTAAATTGGGCAGGGGGGTGGTCTGCTGAACCCAGACTGCAGCACAGGGAGACCAGGGCAGGGAGCTGGAACAGGGAGCTGGAACAGGAGTCATCATAGGAGTCGGAACAGGAGTGGGAGCGTTGTGCTTTTCACACACCTAGGAGTCTTCTGCGGGCCACTTGGGCCAATCTGTCCTGATTTTGGGCAGGTGGTTTGGAGGGTCTGCCTTTTGTGGGGGGTAGATTGTGAACCAGTGAACCCCTGATGAGCATCGGACTTAGCTGCCGTCACACAGCACCCTAGGGTGATCAATCAGCTGAACTGATCAGCACCTGAAATAATTTGATCAGAACTGCCCCAGGGTGAATTAAAGCAGAACTGCCCAGCACCTGAAATAACTCAATCAGCAGAACTGCCCAACATCTGAAATAATTCAATCAGCAGAACTGCCCCAGGGTGAATTAAAGCAGAACTGCCCAGCACCTGAAATAACTCAATCAGCAGAACTGCCCCAGGGCAAATTAAAGCAGCTGTCCCACCTTTGCCTTGAACAGACCTCATACTTTAAAAAAAAAAAAATGAATAAAAAACCAAAAAGAGCTCTCACCATAAACAACTTTTATGCAGAGAGGGAAGAACAGACCTCAAATCCTGAGGCCCCTAACAGTAAAGCAACTCCAGAAAAAGCCCCAAAGAGGGACATAAACTGGACTCCATGTCACAAGGCTTTCTCTGAAGATTACATAAAGGATCTTAAAAGAGAGTTGGAAGAAACATGGAGAAACGAAATGAGATCACGACAAAATAAAATGGAAAAAGACTACAAGGAACAAATTGGCCAATCACAAAAGGAACTAAAAACAATAACTGAAGAAAATAAGACATTAAAAATTAGAATCAAACAATTGGAAATGAATGACTCATCAAGCCTTCAAGAATCAG
>JAJPUD010000872.1:330708-362373 GCA_023553655.1 Myrmecobius fasciatus
TGCTCCAAATCACTCCTGATCAGAGAAATGCAAATTAAGACAATTCTGAGTTACCACCACACACCTGTCAGATTGGCTCAGGTGACAGAAAATGATAATGATGAATGTTGGAGGGGATGTGGGAAAAATGGGACACTGATACATTGTTGATGGAACTATGAACGGATCCAACCATTCTGGAGAGCAATTTGGAACTATGCTCAAAAAATTATCAAACTGTGCATACCATTTGATCCAGCAGTGTTTCTACTGGGCCTATATCCCAAAGAGATTTTAAAGGAGGGAAAGGGACCCACATGTGCAAAAATGTTTGTGGCAGCCCTTTTTGTAGTGGCAAGAAACTTGAAATTGAAAGTATGCCCATCAATTGGAGAATGGCTGAATAAATTATGGTATATGAATGTTGTGGAATATTATTCTTCTGTAAGAAATGACCAGCAGGAGGATTTTAGAGAGACCTGGAGAGACTTGCATGAACTGATGCTGAGTAGAACCAGGAGAACATTATACACAGCAACAAGACTATATGATGATCAATTCTGATGGACATGGTTTTCTTCAACAATGATGTGATTCAAACCAGTTCCTATTGTTCAGCGATGAAGATAGTCATATACATCCAGAGAGAGGCCTGAGGGAACTGAATGTGAACCACAACACAGCATTTTAATGCTTTCTGTGAATATTTCCATGCATTTTGTTTTCCTTCTTAGGTTGTTTTGTTTTGTTTTGTTTTTTTGTTGTTTTTTTTTCCCCTGCTCTCTTTCTAGATCTGAGGTTTCTTCTGCAGTAAGATAATTATGTAGATATACATATATTAGATTTGTCATATAATTTATCATATTTAGCATGTATTAGATTACCTGTCATCTAGGGGTGGGGGTGAGGGGAAGGAGGGGAAAAGCCTGGAACAAAAGAAAAAAGTTTTTTGCAAAGGTCAATGTAGAAAAATCACTCATGTTTTGTAAATAAAAAGCTTTTAATAAAAAAATAAATAAAAGTTGAAAGTCTTTGAAATTCATTGATGGGGAATAACTTATACACCCCCCTTTTCCCTCCCTTCCCCCTCTTGTCTACTCAAGTCTTTTTCTAATATTTTATCATGGTAAGGACTTTGGAGCCTCAAATGTTACTGAAGCTAATGAAGGGTTTTTGAAGATTCTATTAAGAAGAGAAAGTTTCCAGTTAAGGTCCAGAGATGGGCTTGCAGTTGGGCTAAGTGTAGACAAGCTTGTCTTTTTAGATTTGGCCAATGGATGATTAACTTTTTAGCCTTAATTACTTAAAAAGTTTCTTGTGTCATTCAGACCCTGGGCTTTGTTTAGAATAAGAGATTAACTACCTTGAAGATTTCATGATTTAGGATGCCTCCTGACTGTGGACTAGCAGACCAAACTACAGGTTTATGGATTTTCTACTACTTCAATGTTGAGAAATTTTTTTACCAAGTTGTAGAAATTCCATAATCTGCTTTTTCAAAGTGGAGATTCAGTTGCCAGCTGTTCCTTTCTATATTTGTGTAAAGTCTTGCAAAAAGGAAGTTTTCAGGTCACACTGAAGAAAGAGTTCCTAACTTTAGAACTGTCCAAAAGTAGAATGAAAAACCTCAGAGGATACTGAATTTCTCATTATCAAAAATTTTCCAGCAATGACTGGATGATTATTTGTCAGCAATGGTGTCAGCCCATGAATGGCCCTGGGACCGTTGCAGGGTGTCATTATTTTTATAATAATTTAAAGATAATATTTGGCAATTAAAATACTCCTCCCACTCCTTTCTAGCTATATATCTATGGACTAGATTTTCTGCATAAACTTCAACTAAAACAATAGATTGCAACAGATTGAAAGTAGAAACAGATATAAGAATCTGGCTGTTTTCTATTAAGGCAGACATTATGAAGATTTGCAAAAAATAAGGAAATTAATGGAATTTTTCACAATTTTTGTTTTGGAAAATAAGTTTTTTTAATAAAAGCAAGTTATTTATGTTGGCATATAATAGGTTTTTGTTAATATTTAAATGGATTAATATTTTAAACACTAATCAGTTTTACTTTATAATATAGTGAAGATGATAGCATCCACATAAAATCTTAGAATCTTCAATAATTTTTAAGAGTGCAAAATGGTCTCAGTTGAAATGTTTGAGAACCATTGTTATAGTGTGATTAACATACTGTTAACATTAACATGTTAGACTCTTTCCTTTGGGGCTCATTGAATTCCTCTGAGACATATTTTGTTTTTAGAACCCACAAGAATTCCAGCTGTTCTTTTCTCTTCCATTTGTCCAGATGTGGAGGGATGGATTTGAGAGGAGTTCTCCTATACCTTGCTTGTCTGCTTTCTTTTGCACTCTCCAGTGATGGGATTAATTTGTCAAGTGATTGGCTGAAGTCCATGAATTTAATTGTGACAGTCAATAAAGCAATGACATCTCCATGGACAGCCCATTAATTCCATTTCCCACATTTCCAGGCTTAGAAGAATTTGGACTTTAGGTGAAGTCTTTGTCTCTTTGACGACATTACTGAGAATCTAAGGCAATAACTTAAATTCTCTAGGATTCAGTTTTTCCATATGTCAACTTTTGTTAACATATCAAAGTTCTTACTACTTTGATCAATGTTGATAATGAAATAAATTCAACCCCCACCCCTGACTTTTTACAAAAGTTTATGTGAGCAGGTGCAAGTCACTTTAGCACCATGTTGTTTTTTTGGTTTGTTTGTTTGTTTTTTTATTTTTTTGTTTTTCCATTGTGAAATAATAAAGTTATGCTATATGTCTTCTGGACTGCCTTTCAGCTCTGGATTTAAAATTCCCATGAGCTCTAGGAAACTCAGTCTCACACTTTGCTCTAGTTAAAACTGAATCCCTCCAAACTTTGCTATCTTTTTAGATTCTTGTCCATGCCATCTGGATTTACCAGGTAGAAGGAACATCAGGCTAATATTGGTTTTAAAACTTGTATATATCACTTGACCTCCCCATGTTGTAAAAAAATGGATAATAAGATTTACTATTCCACAAGTTTGTTTTTAATAAAGTTCTTAGAAAATCTTAATATGTGATAAGAATAGAAACCTCTCATCATTATTACTTTTTTGTAAAAGCATACTTACTAAATATTTATAAGTTTCTCCCAACAATTCTGTCAAGCATCCTAAAGGACAAATGTTGTATCCCAGAATAAAGAAAGTAATATAGAAATTATGAGGTTGACCCAATATGACTTATGAAATACATACATGCCTGTAGGTACTATCATACAAAGAGATATTTAGAATGTGAAAGCTAGTGAAATTTCTACCATTAAGAAGGCCTATTAAATCCAACATAAAGTTAATCCTTTTTAATGTTGCCTACTCCAGACAACCAAGCAACCAGATCCACAAGGAGGAGGCTAGAAATTTCATGTGACATTGGGGGTAATTAGTTCTAGCTGGAACTCAGCCCACAGTTTAAAACCAAACCCTTAATTTCACATTAAGGTGATGATTTGAACTTGATTTATTCTAGTATTTGCACCAATTGTTTTTGAACACACACACACACACACACACACACACACACACACACACACACAGAAAGAGAGAGGATACTCAGAGTCCTCAGTGACAGAATCCAATTGGCATTAAGTGCTTATTATATAATAAAAATGGTTTAATATTAAAATTTCTCACTGTGGTTGGCTGCCACTAAATTCATAATTACTGAATTCTTAACAACTGGATTGTCTTCAGAGCATTTCTTTCTGCTGACAAGGGGAACAGAGGTGAAAATGCCTGAAGGCAAATTGAGGGCTTGCTTTCTTCCCCTTCTGCCTCATATGGTGTGCTTGGGGTTTCTGGACTGAAGATAAAATCATTTTAATATTTGGTAGAAAGATCAATTATATCACCAGTGCTATTTCCACACTATGACTCGAGGGATGAAGTTTCTAAGTTGCTATGATTTGACCAAAAAAAAACCCATAAAAATAATAACCTTCAGCTCATATTGATGCATTTTTCTTGCATTGCCAGGTAGGTCACCTGACAACAGGCACAGTTGGCCTTCTCACTTGCTCGTAAAGCCTTTTCACTTAGGTAGGATGTTTTGGTGTTTCTGGCATCAGGTCTAGAACCATCAGTTCAGATATACTTTAAGGATGTAAATAGAGGAAATGGAAATCAGCAATCTTAATTAATTAGTGAAAGTCAATGGGGCTCAACACTGACTTAAAAATGTGTAGTGCCAACATTGTAGAGGGTAATGAAGAAGCCCAACTAGCTATATCAGATAAGAAAAAAGGCTAGTACCCAATTACAGGACTGGATTTTTAAAGGCATTTTGTATTTCCTCCACTATTTTTTTTTTCTTTTGGAAAATTCTCTGTTGCCTTCTCACCCTAGAAGATTCCTCTTTCCTAGCAGCCTTTTGAGTCTAGAATGTAACTACTCATTTATAGACTTTTCATACTAAGTCTTTCCTTAGAACCCCCTTTTTCCTCCCCTTGGTGATTTCTTTCTCTATGACCTCTATTGTGAGTAAGTGTCCAAAACAGTCCTGCTTGCTTCTTTGCTCATCTCCCTCCACTGGACACAAACCAAACTTCACTTTCTCTCTCTTTTCATTTCTTTTTAATGTATTATCTTTCCCCATCACAATATAAATTCCTTGAGGACAGTTATTCTGAGTGTGTGTGTGTGTGCATTTCCAGGGTTTGCACAGTACCTGGTACATAGCAAGTGCTTATTAAATACTTTATCTTTTCTTTTCATTAATTTCATATCCCATTCATATTTCAAATACACTTCTCCATTGACCTTTTGGTGACTAGTCTCTTTATTTCTACAGAGTATGACATTCCAAGAGTTTCAAATGGCATCCCTAGAAAAATGGTATGGTTTATAGATGCTTCTAAATTTCCCTGTGATATTGATGGTTACCATGAAATGTTCCAAGAGCAACCTGCCATATTATCTTCCTCTAATTTATTTTTAACTTAGTTCATTGTTCATCCATAATATCTTACATGTAGTGATAGATGAACACTGTGGTTTGTCTATTCAATTTGTCTATCATAGTCTACATAATATTCATGCTTTTGAAGATCTCATATTTTAATTTACTACACATTTATCCTTTTCCTCTCACTGTGTCACAAATAGAAAGAGAAGGAAAAGAAAAAAAATGTTTGTAAGCACTATGCATTAGTAAAGAAAAGCAAATCCTTGATCAGACAGGCTCAAAAATGGATATTTCATTTTGTTCCTCATATTTAGCTCCTCTCTGTCAGGAGGTAGATAGTAGGCTTATTTATTTGATCTCTCAAATTATAGTAGATCATTGCAATCATCAGAGATCTTAAGGCTTGTAAAATGTTATTAGTTTATAATGTTGATGCTAGTTCTTCTCATTTTACTGCCCCAGTTCATATAAGTTTTTTGCAGATTTCTCAAAAACCATCCTTTTGGTAATTCTTATAGCACATTAGTTTTTCAGTGCATTTCTATTTTTTCAGTTACTTCTTTAACTAATTGGTAACTCCTTAGCCTTCTGCTCTCTGCTATCATAGGAAAAAAAAAAACTACTACAAATTATTCTGTACTTATGAGATCCTTTCCCCATTCTTTGATATCTTAAGAATATATATCTAGTGGTGGTATTACTAAAATATGCATTGTATGTAAGTACAGTGTGTTTTGGGTAGTTAAGCTATAGAGTCCAGAAGATCTGATTTCAAATATGTCTTCAGCTTTGATAGCTATGTGACAAGATATTTAAGTCCTATTTGTCTCAGTGATGCATCTGTAAAATGGGGACACACTGGAGAAGGAAATGGCTAACCACTCTAGTATTTTTGCCAAGAAAGCCCATGGATAAAATTCATGAGGCCATATAGAGTTAGGCTGAACAACAACAATATTATACATTATAATTATCCTTTTGGGAGGGGTTCCTCTGAGTGGATAGTTGGTTCATGAATAAATTCCAAAGTACATTGAGAGAGGTGCATAATGAAAGAGACATGTAAGTCAGAGGTCCCCCTCTTCTTTTTCTCTCCTTTATTCTTTTTTATGTATGTATGGTCATAGCAATACTAATTCTATTGGTAAAATAGGGATGATATCTGATCTTGTGAAGAATATCACCTACCAACTTTCTCTCCAATTCATAATCTTAGAAGATAAGGCCAGAATAATATGGAATTTAAAATAGGCAAAACATTTTGGAAATATCATGATGTTGCCATAATAACTCTAAACTCACTACCCTTACTAGAAATTTTCATGTTACAGTTCTTAACGTTTTCTTTACCTCCCACTCTATGATTTTGAGATCTGAATGTGAAGGTACTCACAGTATCTCAGGTAGTTCCCACTGGAAGAAAACACATCTGGATGAAAATTGGATACAACAGCCAAAAAACTGACTATTCTGTCTCTGCAACATGGGGAAACATGAGGAGTTGGCAGACCTTTTATCCTGCCATCAGGATCACTGTGCAGATATCAACTTCCCTGAGCGCCAGTGTTGGCTTTGGGCTGGGCAGGGCACTTTAGTAAGTCACTCAATGTGAACATCAAGGTCAGTAGTTGGAGAAGTAATGCTTTAATATTTGAAAATTCTTCAAGAGATTTGTTGTTAAAATGGATACATATTTCATATATATAAATAAATTTACCAGTGATGAAAATATACCCTTTATGTAAAAATGTATTTCTTTTAAATCAGTCTGTCATTTCTCATAAACATAACTAAGGTACAGAACAGGTTTTAAATTTTTGTGCATTTTCTTCTTGGAAAAGACCTGTTGAAACAATAGCAGTAGTTTAATTACAGTGCATATAGACTTGAAACACCCTATAACCAAATGGCAACTTATAAATACTTTAGTCTGTATAGTTTATTTGCTGAAGAAAAATGAGCACCAGATATTGGGATTTGCCCAAAGTCATATAGGTAGAAGTTGGCAGAGCCAAGATTTAGACATGGATCCCCTCCTAGGGAAACCCCAAGTATAACTTTTTAAAAATTTTTTATATTAAATAGAATATGGTCTTTTGGTTTTTAGAATTACTCTTGAATATATTTTATCCTGCTTATACCCTGATAGTGAAGTTCTGCCTCTCACACTATTCTGATTATGCCCAAGTCACAACTGAATTCCTAGGCGAAGAAGAAAAGACTTTGTTCTCTCATCCAAGTGCTTTCCTTTCTTGGATTTGATTTTTCAGATGCTTCCCAAGTTCTGGATACATCACCTAATCAGCTTTAATGGAGAGCCTAAGCCATAACAAGCTCAAGATACTGAAGACCTGAAATCACAGCTCAGAACTTCTGATCGTGACACTCTTCTAACTAAATCAATTCCCCAAACCCAGAATTCCAAACATTTCTGGAATCCACAGATATAAGGAAAAATCTAAAGCTTAAGAAACACTTACATTATTTTTCCTAGTAAATTTTTCTTTTTAATACACATTATGAATCATGTTGAGAGAGAAAAATCAGAACAAAAGGGAAAAACCATGGAAGAGATAAAAAAGAAAAGAAAAAGGAGTGAAAATAGCATGTGTTGATTTACATTCATCTCCTAAGTTCTTTTTCTGAATGCAGATGATATTTTCTGTCCAAAGTATATGGGGATTGCTTTGGACATATAGATTAAATATTGCAATTTATTTGTTTGCTTCCTCTTGTCAGTAGGACAAATGATGAAAATGACTCAATGAAGCATCAAAAATCAGTCAAATAAAATCCAAAAAGAAAAAAGATAAAATGTAAAATGCTTCACTGGAAAAACAACTGACCTGGAAAAGAGATCCAGGAGAAATAATTTGTGCGTTTAAACATGTGTAATTCATATACATATACATATATATATATATTCACAATTATCAAGCTGCACAATAAAAATCACATCAATAAGGAAAAAAAGAGAAAACAAAAAGCAAGCAAACAACAAAAAAGTGAAAATACTACATGGTGGTCCACATTCAGTACTCACAGTCCCCTCTCTTTTTACTAATGGCTCTCTCCATCACAAGTTTATTGGAATTCACCTTAATCACCTTGATGTTGAAAAGAGTCATGTCCATCACAGTTGATCATTGTGTAATCTTGTTGCTGTGTACAATGATCTCTTGGTTCTATTCACTTCACTTAGCTTCAGTTCATAGAAGCCTTTCTAGGTCTCTCTGAAATCATCCTGTTGGTCATTACTTTTTTTTTTTTTTTGCTTTTTGCTGAGGCAATTGGGGTTAAGTGACTTGCCCAGGGTCACACAGCTAGGAAGTGTCTGAGACCAGATTTTAACTCAGGTCTTCCTGACTTCAGGGCTGGTGCTCTAACCACTGTGCCACCTAGCTGCCCCTGGTAATTTCTTACAGAACAATAATATTCCATAACATTCATAGCATCATTTATTCAATCATTCTCCAAAGGATTGGCTTCCACTCAGTTTCCATTTCCTCACCACCACAAAAAGTGCTGCTACAAATGTTTTTTGCACATGTGGTTCCTTTTCACTTTTTTTTATGATTTACTGCTAGATCAAAGGGTACACACAGTTTGGTAGTCCTTTGGACACAGTCAAGAGAAATAATTCAGGAATTATTGGATTGTTTGAGAGCCATGATAAAAAAGAAGCTGGGCAACATCTTTCAAAAAATCATCAAGGGAAACTTGCCGATATCCCAGAACAAGAGGATAAAAGTCATTAAAAGAATACAGTGATCACCTCCTGAAAGAGACCCTAAAATGAAAACTCCAAGGAATATTGTAGATAATTTTCAGAATTTTCAGATCGAGAATAAAATGCTGCAAGCATCTAGAAAAAAAAGAATTCAAATATCATAGATCCACAATCAGGATTGCCTAGGACTTAGCAGCTTCCTTATTAAAGAATTGAAGGTCCTGGAATATGATGTTGTAGAAGGCAAAGTAACTTGTACTACAACCAAAAATCAACTAGCTAGCTAAGTTTAACATAATCTTCGTGGGGAAAGGATAGACATTCAATGAGATAGGGGATTTTCAATCATTTCTGATGAAAAGACCAGAGCTGAATAGAAAATTTAATCTTCAAATACAAAACTCAAGAATATAAAAAGGTAAACAGGAAAGGGGGAAAATGTTATTTAAAGGTTAAACTGTTTACATCCCTACATGAGGAAATGATACTTGTAACTCTTGAGAAATGTATCTTTGTTAGGGTAGTTAGAAGGAATGGATATTCATAGTCAGAGGTGCTGGGTGATGTGATGATTTAAAAAAGAATTTAAGAGATAGAAAAAGGATTGTACTGGAGAAAAGGAAAAGAGAGGATAAATGGAGTAAATTACATCACATGAAGAGGTATAAAAGACCTATTACATTAGATAGAAAGAAGGAAGGCGGTGGGTATTGTTTGAAACTTAATCTCATCAGATTTGGCTCAAAAAGGGAAGAACATATACACTCCATTGGATATAGGAATTTTTCTTATCCTGTAGAAAAGTCAGAGGGGAAAAAGGAAGAGGTAAGGCTGATAAAAGGGAGGGCAGAAATAGAAAGGGAAGGAGGTAAGAAAAGGCAGGGAGAGACTGATAAAGGGAAGAGTACATTGAGAGAGGTAGGGGTTTGACTATGCTCATAATATTTAATGTCTTCAAGTCTCACATTCCCTATCTGTACAGTGGTAAGAGAGCCCCAGTTTTACTCCTTCTCAAAGAAGCTTCAGAATTCAATAAGAAAGGTCTGCCAGAACCTCTTAGTTCATTCTTTAACAGCAAAGCATTGAATGTTTGCCTTTTTAACCCCTGCTGAGCCAAAACCTTGCGCATAATAAGAACGCAGTGTTTCTGGAATTGAATTGCCCTGATACCATCATTCATTCATTCTCTGAGCTTTCATAAGGCGCACACTTTTCATTTTGCTGTGGCGAAGCTGGCTGACTCATTTGACTTGACCTTTCATCCCGATTTGCAGGACTGCAGTCATCACCACTTTGCCTGAAAGATTCAGTGGGAATTGTCCAAATGGAAAGCATTGGCTTCATTGCTTTTTTAAAACCATCAAGTGAGTAGCCACCCAGCTGATAGGATATGGCATGATTGCCTCACTCGCTCATAAATAGTAGATATCACATGAAAGAAGAGTTAATTTAATGCCTTAGCTGTGGTCCTATTTCTGCTTCCCCCTTTCTTATTCCATTTTGAAATGTTTCCACTTCATCCTTCACTGATCATCTTCTGGTGCATGGTGGAAAATCTTTTTAGAAATGTGTTTAGCATCTCTTGATACATATATCTATTTCAATTTTCTCGTTGTTCCTCTAATATCCTTTTTATCTCTCTGACTATTTTTCATTATTTGTCTCTGCCATCTATTTCATCTGGCTCTGCATTTTTAATATCCTTTTTTGTCTCCTCTATTTCTGTATATTCCCGTTGGTCATCTTGAGTTTAATACTTCATTGTATGCTAACTGAGCCATAGTGAATCTAGCACTGAAACCTGGTTGCCTTCAAGGTTCTAAGAAATGATGTCACATGAGGAATCCGAAGGTCAATGGTCAGGATATTTATGGGGCTTTCAACATCCCTATTTCCTCTTAGTCATCAGAATACTATTATTGTTGCTCCCAGGATCCTATCCTTTTCGACAGAATCAGAAAAGCAGAGGGTGGGAAAAAGCTTTAGATACCACTCAGTTTAGCCAATAGCCATCTAGCTAATAGCCATGCAGGGACCCACTCTACAACATCAGTCAATCAATCAGCAAACATTTATTAAGTATCTACTGTGCAAGGCATTATACTTAATGCTGAGAACACAAGTACAAAAAAAAAAAAAAGTGAAAGTCTCCTCCATGCAAAGAGATTACATTGACAAGTGGTTATAAAGACCCTATTTGAAGATGACTCAACAATTCAAATATCTTGACCCCCTGATATAGACTATTTCCCTCTAGAGAAACTAATTATTAAGAAGTTCTTCCTTACGGCAAAATGAATTCTGCTTTTCTGTACTCATATCCCACTTTAGTCCCTCCCCATTACTATGTAGTTCTGCATCTGTGATTAAGCAGACTGTAGGCAGGCTCCTTTTTACACAATATTCCTTAGAATACAACCCAAAAGGTAGCATCCCCTCCTTACCTCCTCAGTCTTCTCTTGCAGAATAATCATTACCCTCATTTCCAAATGATCTTCCTATGGCAGGCTAACTGATGCTTTACTCTTTCCTTGAATCCCACTCCCACCCTAGGTTATCAATGTTTTTTTCTAATCTGTAGTACCAATAAATGCAATATTAAAGAAGAGGCTCAATTAGAGCAGAAAACAGGGAGATTATCTTCTAGGTATGTTTTCCTGCTATCATTACTATCACCTTGAGGCAACTAGATGGTGCAGTGGCTAGAAACCTGATCTTGGAATTAGGAAGATTAGTTCAAGTCCTGCTTTGTAGCTGTGCAACTACTTTAACCTCTTTGGGCCAAATTTTCTTCATCTCTGAAATGGGGAAAATAATTTGAAACTTTAAAGCACTATATAAATTGATAGCAGCCATAATAATGTTCTCCTTATTCATGAAAGATATGTTTCTTTAAATGCAGATTAATTAATAGTTTAGTTTGGTTATCGTATCACGCTGTTCACTCACATTGAACTTCTATTCTCAGGTTTCCATTTGGGATTGAAAATGACATGTGCATAAGCGACAATATAAAGTCATGTTTAGATATATATATATATATACACACACACACACATGTAAACATATTCATAATATACACATGTGTATATGTGTACAGAAAACATATTTAGATATATACATGCATACATATTCATACATGTACACACCTGTGTACATCTGTATAGAAAATGTATGATTGTAAAGATCTATATGTCTGTGTATAACTATTCATGCATAGACATGACAATACACATATATGTATACATATATGGAATAGTCGTTAGATGATTAGAAAACATCTGTGTATATGTGCATGTGTGTATGTTCGCATATAGATGTGCACAGACATGTAGAGATATATAAAAATACACACATGTATACATATATGGGATATGGATATTTGGCATTAGGAAAGATCTGTATTTATGTTTGTGGATAAGTGTCCAAGTATAGATAGATGTGTACACACACATACATATTTGCATAATGAAAATATATACACATCCATATGTATACATGTACGGAAAGAATTAGGTGATTGGGAAAGATCTGTGTGTATGTATATTTATGAATATTCATAAGTAGTTATTTGGTGATTGGGAAAGATCTGTATGTATATGTATGTATGAGTATTCAGGTACAGATGTATGCATAATACATAATTTCATATATGTACATATATACACATCCATAGACAGATGTCCATATACATATGAGAAAGTTATTGGATGAATGAGAGATCTGTATGTGTGTATGAATATTCATGTATAGATGTGTACACATATACATATACGTGTGTGTGTGTGCGTGTGTATATTATCAGTTATCAGTGATCTCAAACATCCAGAAAATAGCTGAGAAAAACAAAGTACTAGTAACTTGCCATCTTACTGGCTAATTTACTTCCACTTGACAGGATTAGTTTCATCTGTAAAATGAGCTTAGACTACACTGTGATCTCAAAATCCCTTCCAGCTCCAGCTTCTAAGAATCTCTAGGTCTCCTCTACATGAGAAAGAAAAAAAAGTCTTTTGAGTAGCCAATGAAATCATATTGCTTCACTTCATAGCAAGTCGCTTTACCCCAATTGCCTCAGCAAAAAAAAAAATCATATTGCTTTATCAAATTTGATATAATTTCTTTGTACAGGAATGCTCCTCAAACTTTAATTCAGGACATATTTGTTCTTACACACAGTTGTATAAGTTCAGTTTCCTAGTTTCCCATGTCAGGTTAAAAGCAGCATTTAAAAAAAAAAAAGTATTTCCTTTTATTTATTTAAAAATATTTATCTATTATGCATATCAATGTGTTGGTAAATGTAATAAAAGGAAGAAAATAAAAATAGTTCCTGTCCCCTTGTATTTTAATTGGGGACTAAAACAAATAAATATGTTCATATTCAAAGTTCTGGAGGACTAAGAAAATAGTAAGAAGTAAGGGTATGAAGGAAGACTTCCTATACAAGATGACATGTGAACTGAGCTTTAAAGAAAGCTAGGAATTCTATAAGTTAGGGGTGAGGAAGAGCAGCATTGCAGGCATTGGGGAAGCCTGTTCAAAACCATGGTAACATGAGATGAAACAACTTAGAAAAGATTTCTGGAGGCAGGCAAATAGGCAATAAATGCAATGTGACAGCTGGCAGTATTGCAAGAAGAAAAGCAGAAGGGCTCAAAGAAGGAGATATGAGAATAGAAAAAGGCCAGACAATGGGGCCATTCAGTGCAGGGGCAAAGAACCCTATGTACCTCACTATATATCACTGAGATAGTAAGTAGTGTTCTCCATTGTGACTCCTACACCCAGAACTTTAGCTCATGCTCTTATTTCTTCACCCTGAACCAACTGCATATGTCAATCTTCAGTCTCTCTCCTCCTACAAATATATTCTATACAGCTGTCAAAATGATCTTCCCTCTGCACTGATTCAATCTCTTCACTCCTCAACTCAATTTAACATCACCTACCAGATAATTCATAAACTCCCCATTCAGATAGCCAAGGTTCTACAAAATTCTTCTCTGAGGAACTTAGCTTAAATGACTTGTCCAGCATTATCATAGAATTAGCAAGGGTTAGAGGTAGGATTCAAACCCAGGCCTCCTGCCCCCTTTCCAGAGTTCCATATTACATCTCTGAAGCTTTGTGCCTAGATCTGTCTCTTACACAGATCTTTTTCTTTTATATATGAGCAGCATGAGTTCATGTCCCACCCCCAATGTTGCTCTAATAAACCTATTCAGAGTGAAATCTATGCCCTATAAATCTTTGACTCCTCAAAGTTTTCTTAACTTTCCATTCTTCATGATTACTTCCATCCTGTCTAGTTCTTCACCATCCCCTCATCAAATTGGAGCATAAATACAGAACTGTTTTCCCTTAGTCCTTTCAACTCAGTTCTGCTCCCTTTTTATTTATTTCTTTGGGTAAATCACTCTTTAATTTTTTGGAGCCTCGGTTACATCCTCTGTAAATCTGGAGGACTGGACTCAATATCCTCTGAGCAATACTTTAGTTCCAAATCTATGATGCTATGTTACTAATTAACATCTGGGCTTATTCACATTTCCTGTTCTAGAGAGCTCAGAGGAGTCAACCATCAGCAACATGGAATTATTTCCAAGTATACCATGACTGTAGTTTATCATGGTAAATGCAAGATGGGGGCCAGGATTAAAACAAATGACATCTTCTAGGATTTACAGTAAAAGCTTTAATGACAAATATGGAGATACATTTAGAAGAATTGCACATGTTTAACCTATATTGAATTCTCTGCTGTGGAGGGGAGTAAGAGAGAAAAATGTGGAATACAAGGTTTGGCAAAAGTGACTGTTGAAAACTATTTTTGCATGTATTTGGGAAAAAACTATTAAAAAGAAATGGAAAGAAAAATAAATATTATACACATGTTTAAAAATAAAAACTTTTCCTTTTATATTGAATTATACATGTTTGTTGGATGAATGATCAATATACTGGTTAACATCACTGGTCTCCCTCTGAGACTTAAGCATCTCAAGGTCACATGGAGTTTTGCACACAGAAAATAATTAGGGAGCAATACCTGATGCAGCTGAATCCTCAACCTAGCATTTGTGCTAATCTGAGGAAGATTCATAAACTAATGGAAAGAGAAAGATTTGGAATCAGGGTGTTTGGGTCAAATTTAAGATTCTGATACTTCATTGTCTTATTTCCCACTTCTTGGCTCATGTTTTTTCATCTGGAATATCAAGGCATTGGATCATTGTTGAGGTTCTTCCCAGTCCTAAACCCTATATCATTTTATCTGCATCATGCGATACAGTTTTCTTAACCAAGGCTGTTCTTAATCTTCTTACTGTATTTTTATAACCTCACTTTGGGGGAAGGAGGAAAGGGTGATAATGCAATATTTTAAAGATGAAACTCTTGGACTGTTGCCCCCACAAAGCCCTCCTGCCCTCCACAATCAGTGTAGGACAGAGAGCTCATATGCTTTATCTGGCCCAGTGACAAGTAACCCAATGCTGTTTGCAGTAATCACCTTCAAAAATACCTTTAATTGCTGGGCTCAGCAGCCAGACTGCAGTGGTGCAGAGAAATATGTCAATAATATAATCTCAGTCAGACTTTATTCTAACCAATGAATGTCCAGGACAAACAACTAGCACAAGGTAACTTCCAACCTTGTTATAAATTACAAAAAGCTGTGATTTGGTAAAGTTATTCAAAGCAGCTTAGTACTGAGAAAATGGACATTTCCTCCCTACTCCTAAAGGTGTCTTCCGTGTCACTGGAAGCACCATAGCAGGATGTGGGGAGATAAAGGTAAGCAATGGAAAATGATATGACTATCAAAGTTTTAGGACTTCAGCCCAAGGAGATTTAAATTCAATTCAATTCATTTCAAGAAAGATTTATTCAAGCACCTGCTGTGTGAAAATCACTGTGCTAGGCACTAGAAATACAAAGACAAAATGAAACAGTCCCTGCTCTCCAAGAGATTTTTTAAAATTTAATTTAGTTTATTCTGAACTTAAGAAATAAAACAAGAATCACCATAACATTGTAGAATAGAGGAGAAAAGATGATTGTACATGAAATTGCAAATCTATTATGTACAATCTGCTATTCCTTTTAAATATATAATACGGTTATCATGTAAGAGATTATGTAAGCCATGATGAACTCCCCAAATGACCTGATTCTTAGGTTTATCAGTTTTGAACTCAGGTATGAGTTAGAAGAAAATGTTTTTTTTTTCTTTTGTCTCATTTGACCTCATTCAGAGTTCATATTAGTGAACCTCCAAACATGTTTGAATTCATGTTTCTACAAATATGGCTAAGAAGAGCATGATTTTCTATATAAGCTCTCAAGCTAAATAACACACATACGGCAAAGGACAGCCTTGATTTCACCCCACAGAAGTTTCATAACATTTGAACGACTTGTAAAAGACCACAGACTGTTAAAGCCATATAATATAATCAAAAAGCTTTCTTTAGAAGGTAATTTGGTGTTTCTAACAGGGAAACACTTATATTCTGGCTAATCTCTTACTTTCTCATGGCTTCCTATGTTAAAATCTATGCTGAAGAAAATGACCAAAATGTTTTACACTCTTTAATCCAAATATCCCACTGTTAGGCATAACCTCTGAGGAATTTAAAAACAGAAAGGCATTTTCAACAAAATATTAACAGTAACATGATTTTTGTGATAGCAAAGAACTAAAAACAAAGTATATACCTATTGACTAGAGAATGAAGAAAATAATTGTCGCACATAATTGTAATGAAATGTGACAAATATGAAGAATTCAAATTAATTTGTGAAAAACTATATATAAGTTCAATATTACAATTAAATTTAATAGCACAAAGTGCTATTAAAAGCAAGATATAAATTGGCAGTAAATATTTTCATTTCCATTATTCCACTGGGTCCTCACAATAGCCCTCAGAGCTACTCAGGTCAAAATTAGAATTTCAACTTGACAGGTGATGAAACAGATTCCAAGAAATGTAATATTTTTCAAAAGCCATCTAGTAAAATAGTTTCAGAGTTGATATTTGAATCCAGAGTTCCTTGCTTTTATCCTAGACCTCTTTCTATTATTACCTATATAAGTCTGTTCCTAAAAAATGAAGTATATTAGGAAAAAAAATAAAGACAGAACTAGAATGATTCAATTTCCATTTCTAGTTATAATGTTTAGTCTTATGAAGTTCAGCTATTCAAGCTGAGGCTCTGTGGGGAATAATTCCTTCCATCTTAACTCAAAACTTAGAAGCAGGGGGAAGAGAAGCTCAGCCATAGTATAAATGAAAAACAGCCAGGAACTTTCATGTATTCCTATGTTATTGCCCACAATGTCCTTTTTATACCATATGCTTAGCACCTTTGGACCTCAAAAGAGGTGGAAGACCTTTCCTTCAAGGAACTTCAAGTCTAATTGAACAGATGGAACTCAAATACACGGAAAAATAGAAATAATTCTATTTTCAAGTAAGTTTTTTTGATTTTATCTTTTTACACACCTTCTTTCCCCCCTCCAGTTCCTAGTACAATTTCTTATGCACAAATGAGCTTTCAAATGTTTAGCTTGATTTGAACTGGGTGACATTGATACTTGGAGAATAACAACTTGGGATTCAATTAGGGAATTAGCATAGGATAAAGTGGTCAAGGAAGGCTGGGATGAAGATTAGAGTAAGACTGAAATATTGTCAATAAAAGATCCATAGAGAGTAATATGAGACCATACCCGGAAGATGTTAAGGTAGACTAAGACATCAAATATGAGTACAAGAGTGGTGTGCATGGCAAAAAGAGTAAAAAAATCAGAGTATAGTTTGGGCCAATTAAAAACTTATAGGACTGGAAGGCAGTTTTAATGAGTTTTTTTTAACAGGTTTCTTTTGTTTAAAGAAAAGCTTTTTTTTTTTTTAATTTTCAAAACATATGCATGGATAATTTGACAAGATTGTGATTCAGATTTTCTCCTCCTTCCTCTCAGCCTTCCTCTAGATGGCAAGCAATCCAATGTTATATATGTTAAAATATATGTTAAATCTAATATGTGTAAGCATTTATAATTCTCTTGTTTCACAAGAAAAATCAGATCAAAACAGAAAAAAAAATGAGTAAAAAATAAAAATGCAAGCAAACAATAACAGAAAAGTGAGAATGTTATAATATGATCCACATTCAGGTCCTACAGTCCTCTCTCTGGGTGTAGATAGCTCTCTTCATCACAAGATCAATGGGATTGGCATCAGTCATGTGAGTATTGGAAAGAGTCATGTTCATCAGAATTGATCATCGTATAATATTGATATTTCTGTGGACAATGATCTCCTGATTCTTCTCATTTCACTCAGCATCAGTTCATGTAAGTCTCTTCAGGCCTTTCTAAAACCATCCTCCTGATCATTGCTTGTAGAACAATAATATTTCATAACATTCATATAACATAACTTATTGAGCCATTCTCCAACTGATGGGCATCCACTCAATTTCCAGTTTCTTGCCACTACAAAAAGGGCTGCCATGAACATTTTGTACTTTAAGATCTCTTTGGGATATAGACCCACTAGAAACACTACCAGGTCAAAGAGTATGCACAGTTTGAAAACTCTTTGGGCATAGTTTCAAACTGCTCCAGAAGGGCTGGATCCATTCACAGTTCCACCAACAATGTATTAGTGTCCCAGTTTTCCCACATCCTCTCCAACATTCATCATTATCTTTTCTTGTCATCTTAGCCAATCTGACAAGTGTATAGTAGTATCTCAGAGTGGTTTTAATTTGCATTTTTCTGCTCAAAAGTGATTTAGAGCATCTTTTCATATTATTAGAAATAGTTTTAGTTTATTCATCTGAAAATTATCTGTTCAGATTCTTTGACCATTTAGCAACTGGAGAATGGCTTGAATTCTTATAAATTTGAGTCAATTCTTTGAATATTTTAGAAATGAAGCCTTTATCAGAACCCTTAAATGTAAAAATGATTTCCCAATTTATTGCTTCCCTTCTAATCTTGTATGCATTGGTTTTGTTTGTACAAAACATTTTTAACTTAATATAAACAAAATTATGTATTTTGTGATCAATAATGATCTCTAGTTCTTCTTTGGTCACAAATTCCTTCCTCCTCCACAGATCTGAGAGAGAACCTATCCTATGTTCTTCTAATTTGCTTATAATATCTTAATGTCGGAATCATGAACCCATTTTGACTTTATCTTGTTATGTGCTATTAGGTATGGTCAATGCCTAGTTTCTTCCATACTAGTTTCCAATTTTTTCAGCAGTTTTTGTCATAGAGTGAGTTCTTACCCCAAAAGCTGGATTCTTTAGATTTGCTAAACACTAGATTGCTATAGTTATTGACTATTTTGTCTGTGATTCTTACCTATTCCATTGATTAATTACTCTATTTCTTAGGTAGTACCAAATGGTTTTGATGACCTCTGCTTTATAATATAGTTTTAGGTCTGGCACTGCTAGATCACATTCTTTGGCATTTTTTTTCCTTTAATTCCCTTGAAATTCTTGACCTTTTGTTCTTCCAGATGAACTTTGTTATTACTTTTCCTAGGTCTGTAAAAAATTTCCTGGGAGTTTGGTATGATGCTAAGTAAGCTGATTAATTTAGGTAGTATTGTCATTTTTATTATATTCATTCAGCCTGCCAAAGAACACTTGATATTTTTTTTTTCAAAATGATTAGGTCTGACTTTATTTGTTTGGAAAGTGTTTTGTAATTGTGTTCATAGAGTTCTTGACTTTCCCTTGGCAGATATATTCCCAAATATTTTATACTATCGACAGTTATTTTGAATGGAATTTCTTTTTGTATCCCTTGTTGCAGGACTTTGTTAGTAATATATAAAAATTCTGATGATTTATGTGGATTTATTTTGTATCCTGCAACTTTGCTAAAGTTATGAATTTTTTCTAGTACTTTTTTTACTTGAGTCTCTAGGGTTCTCTAAGTATACCATCATATCATCAGCAAAGAGTGATAATTTGGTTTCCTCATTACTTATTCTAATTCCTTTAATCTCATTTTCTTCTCATTGCCAAAGCTAACATTTATAATACAATATTGAACAGTAACGGTGATAGTAGGCAGCCTTGCTTCACTCCTGATGTTATTGAGAATGGTTCTAGTTTGTCCCCATTACATATGATGCTTGCTGATGGTTTTAAATAGATGCTACTGATCATTTTAAGGAAAAGTCCATTTATTCCTATACTTTATAGTGTTTTTTAATAGAAATGAGTCTTGGATTTTATCAAATACTTTTTCTGCATCTATTGAGATAATCATATGATTTTTGTTAGTTTGGTTATTAATATAGTTGATTGTGCTGATAGTTTTCCTAATAATGAACCAGTCCTACATTGCTGGTATAAATCCTACTTGGTCATAATGTATTATCCTGGGAATAACTTTCTGCAATCTCATTGCTAATATTTTAAGATTTCTGCATCAGAACCAGGAGATCATTATACACGACAACAACAATACTATATGATGATCAATTCAGATGGACATGGCTCTCTTCAACAATGAAATGTTTCAAACCACTTCCAATTGTTCACTGAAGAAAGTCATATACACCCAGAGAGAGGGATGTGAAATGTGGACCACAACATAACATTTTCATGCTCTCGATTGATGTTTGCTTGCATTGTGTTTCCTGTATCTGATTTTTCTTTCTTGTAGATATGATTTTTCTTGCACAACAATAAGTGTGAAAATACGTATACATATATTCGATTTGTCAAATATTTTAACATAATTAACATGTAGTAGATATCCTGCATCTAGGGGAGGGGTAGGGAATAGGGGGAAAAATTTGTAACAGAAAGCTTGGTAAGGGTTAATGTTGAAGAATTACCCATACATATGTTTTACAAATTAAAAAAAAAAAAGATTTCTGCATCAATATTCATTAGGAAAATTGGTCTATAGTTTTCTTTCTCTGTTTTCATCCTACCTGGTTTACCTATTAGCACCATATCTGTGTCATAAAAGGAGTTTGATAGAACACATTCTTCCCTATTTTTTTAAAAAAATAGTTTATATAGTATTGGAATTAATTTTCTTTGAATGTTTGGTAGAATTCACATGTAAATTCATCTGGCCCTGGAGATTTTTTCTTAGGGAGTTGATTAATAGCTTGTTCTATTTCTTTTTCTGAAATGGAACTATTTAAATAATTTATTTACTTTTCTTTTAACCTGGGCAGTCTATATTTGTGTAGATATTCCTCCATTTCATTTAGATTAACAAATTTATTGGCATAAAGTTGGGCAAAGTAATTCCTAATTATTGCTCTAATTTTCTCTTCATTGGTAGAAAGTTCTCCCTTTTCATTTTTGAGACTAGCCATTTGGTTTTCCTCTTTTATTTTTTTAATCCAATTAAGTAGAGGGTTATCTATTTTGTTGGTTTTTTTCATAAAACCAACCCTTAGGGTTTTTTAATTAATTCAATAGTTTTCTTATTTTCAATTTTATTAATCTCCCCTTTTATTTTCAGAATTTCAAATTTGCTATTTGAGTGTTTTTAATTTCTTTTTCTAGCTTTTTTAATTGTAAGCCCAATTCATTGATTTTCTCTTTCTCTATTTTATGCCAATAAGCATCTAGAGATATAAAATTACCCCTTATAACCACTTTGGCCATATCCCACAAATTTTGGTACGTTGTCTCATTATTGTCATTCTCCTGGATGAAATTGATTGTGTCTATGATTTGTGGTTTCACTTATTCATTTTTAGGATTAGATTATTTAATTTCCAATTAGCTTTTGGTCTATTTTCTCCTTATATTGCATGTGATTTTTATTGCATCATGATCTGAAAAAAATGCATGTATTATTTCTGCCTTACTGCATTTGATTTTGAGGTTTTTATGCCCTAACATGTGGTCAACTTTTGTATAAGTTCCATGAACCGCTGAGAAAAAAAAGCAAACTCCTTTTGGTCTTGATTCAATTTTCTCCAAAAATCTATCATACCTAACTTTTCTAACATTTTGTTTACCTTCTCAACTTCTTTCTTATTTATTTTGTGGTTTGATTTATCTAGTTCTGAGAGCAAGTTTGAGATCCCCCACTAGTATAGTTTTGCTGTATATTTTTTGGTGCATCTCTCTGAACTAGGAATTTGCCATGCTATACCATTTGGTGCATATATGTTTAATATTGATATTGCTTCGTTTTCTATGGTACCCTTTAGAAAGATACAGTTTCTTTCGTTGTCTCTTAATTAGATCTATCTTTGCTTTTACTTGATCTGAGATCAGGATTGCTACCCCTGCTTGTTGTTGTTCGCCTGAAGCATAATGGATTCTGCTCCAGCCCTTTACCTCCACTCTGTATGCATCTCTATGCTTTAGATGTGTTTCATGTAAACAATATATTGTAGGATTCTGGCTTTTAATCTAGTCTGCTCTCTGCTTCCTTTTTATGGGAGAGTTCATCCCATTCACAGTTAAAATAACTAATTCTGTATTTCCTGCTATCTTATTTACCCAAAGTTATGTTTTTTCTCTCTTCTCCCTTTTCCCCTTTCCCACACCCCAGTATTTTGCTTTTGATGACCACCTCCCTCAAACAGTCCTCCCCTCTTTAGAGTTCATTTCCCTTTTTTACACCTTTGCCCTAATTCTTCTATTCTCCCTTCAATTAGTCTCTTTCTTTTCCCCCTTTCCCTCCCACTTCTCTATACGATGGGAAAAGTTTCTCTGAAACCAGATATGTCTGATATTAAGCCCAATCTGTTGAGAGTAAGATTCACAAAATGCTCATCAATCTCCCTTCTTTCCCTCAATTATGATAGGTTTTCTTTGCCTCTTCATGAGATTTTACCTTATTTTTACTTCAATTTTCTTCCTTTTTCCTCTTTTTTCAATATGATCCCCTTTCTACCTCTAGTTTCTTTTTCATATTATCAAATTATACCCCCATTCTTTAAGTATACCCATAAGAGAAATATAGTTCTAAAGAATTCTTTTTTTACCTTTTTATGCTTCTCTTGAGTTCTGTGTTTGTAGGTCAAATTTTTGTTCATATCTGGTCTTTTCATTACAAATAGGTGAAATTCATCTATATCATTAAATATCCATCTTCTTCCTTGAGAGATAATGCTCATTTGAGCTGGGTAGCTTAATTTTGTCTGTAATTCAAGTTTCTTTGCCTTTTGGAATATTTGATTCCAGGCCCTTTGATCCAGTGGATCAAAGTGGAAGCTGATAGATCTTAGGTTATTTTAATTATGGCTCCTCAGTATTTGAATTGTTTCTTTTTAGCTGTTTGCAATATCTTTTCTTTGGTGTGATAGTCCTAAAATTAACCACGATATTCCTTGGGGATTTAATTTTGGGGTCTTTTTAGGAGGTGATCAGAGAATTCTTTCAATGGCTATTTTACCTTCTGATTCTAAAGCATCAGGGCAGTTTTCTTTCATGATTTCCTGTTAGATAGTGTCTAGGTTCTTTTTTCCATCGTGGCTTTCAGGAAGTCCAATAATCCTTATAATTCAAAATCTTCTTAAGTTGTTATTATATTCTAACCCAATTATATTCTATTCCTTGGATGTTCTATTTCTCTGTATAGCCAAGAGATTAAATGTTTGCTAGTTGATGTAGTTTCTGGATTCCTTTCTATTTTTTCTTGTGGTGGCTTTAAAATTTAGACATTTCTGAGAAATGACAATTATTAGTCATTATTTTTATTTCTTACCTGCTTTTTTAGAACTAAAAATTTATTTGAATAGGTCAGGTTGTTGTCATTATTTTATTCATTCCCCCCCTTATCTTTATCTTTTTAATCCCTGAATTAACTGTTGATTTTGTCTGTTGCTCTTATTAATCTATTATTTGCCTTTGCTCAAACAATTAACCAAAAATTAACCTTGTATTTATAACCAGTAATTTTCTATTTCCTAAAAAATCCATATCATTTTGAGATGCTGTTTTTATCTATTTTTTTTTATATTTTCAATTACTTCTGGATGAAAATATACTGGAAGACAGGAAAGCAATGTGTTCATCAATGTTTCACAAGTTACTTTGCCCTGGAAAAATTATGCTTAGCACACTTTTATGTTTAATCTGCATTGTTAACATTGTCTCTATCACTCTCTTAAGTCTAGACAAAAAACAAAAAGAAACAAAAAAACAATAAATCAAGCCCCAATTTATGAGGTTTGGAGATTTCTGAGGTATAAATATTCATACTGAAAAATGAACTATAATGAGACACATGCACACACATGCAGCTTGTTTTGGAAAATATTTTCAAATTCTTCATAGAATTTCTATCCTTTCTCCTTATTTGGGACACATGAAGTATGGCTCCATTTTTAAAAAATGTGGCATTTTGGACTGGCATTCATCTTTAAGTAAGATTTACCAAGAGTGCCACAAAAAAACCTCTTTTGGGTTCATGATGAAGCTAATTCTGACAGCTTCTTTATTTACCTAAGGAGAATCTTTGAATCATTTTAACTTTCTTATTCTTTTTGTTTTCACTTACACTAAGACTAGCAATATGTTCATTTTCTACAGAAGCATAATAACTTATCATTGGGCAAAGATCTTACATCTTAAGCATCAACAATTAAATTGTTGATTTTGTTTGTTTTAGCAGCATCCATTATAATGGGAAGAACATGGCATTTGGTATTAGAAAAATCGGCTATTCTACTTACTACTTTTTGACCTTGGGTTTGTTACTTAATCAAGGTTCCTCACCTGTAAAATGAAGCAGGGGTTGGATTAGATAGTCTTCCAACTTCCCTTTCTTCTCTATATTTTAATCACTTACTACCTTTACTTATTTTTTTCAATCATCCAGTGATTATCAAATCAGATGTTGAAGAGACCTGCATGGGTTTAAGGAGCTTTTCATAGGTTTCTTTGCTTCATGAGTTTAGAGGATTATAGCATGATAATTGTCCCAAAGGATCAAGCATTTAGTAGATTACTAGCTGGGAAGGAGCCTCTATAGAGCTTGCTAGACTAGTGCTTGAACAACAGGCTTAGTCTATCAATAGATCTCTACTTGAAGTCTTTCCAGATTAGTATGGCCAGTATAAGTTTGATTTTTTCTGACTATCTAAAGTCCAGATTTAATTCTGACCATGAAGAGAGAGTGTTCTTTGTGGCTGATCAGTAATGAAAATATGCAAAGCAATTCTCTCATTTCTTAGACCCTTTAAAGTCTAACAAGCCACTCGCTATAACATTTTTTGAGATGGTTTAGGTAAAGATTATTTACAAAGAAAAAATGGTCTGAGGGAAGTTCAGGTCAGTGTGACAGACTAGTTCCTACACACTAAATAGGTAGAATACTATTCTCTTGGGCTTGCTACTGGGCAAGCAGCCACTTGATATTTTTTTAGTGCTGAGAAGGGCTTCCTCCTCACATGAGTAGGTAGGTGATTGTGAACAAAAAAGAAAATTCACTTTTTCTTTCTTCAGTAAAATTGGGCTGGGCACTCAATGATTTCTAAATCTATTCCTGTTGTTTCTGGGGAGAAATTCTCATTATCAAATAACATCTATTGAGCATACTAAGGCATTGAACATTGAATCAGACTAAAGTCCATGTATCCAATCTTTGGACATATTTGGATCTATAAATTTCTTTCTTTTTTGGCAATAAATCTGATCCTCATTTGATCTTTCTCGTGCTTCTATTTCTTGTTCTCCCCATGATCTCAGCTGTTTCCTTCAACTTGTGTGTGTGTGTGTGTGTGTGTGTGTGTGTGTGTGTGTGTGTGTTGAAGGGGGGAAGGGAAACCATCATTAACTGAACTTTATTTTGAAGGTCTTTTAGTCAATGGCAGTGATAAAGGGGCCTATTCAATACAAATAGAAAAACAATGGTGGTGATGGTTTGGTTGAAGTGAATTCTGAGATAATCACCACTCTCATCAAGTATTTATTTCATGTGGGACTTTCTCTATATAACTTGCTCTCCCCCAAACACACAGCAATCTAGCTGAATCATTGCATCCATATTTCTTCACAAATGATACTCCCTCTCTAGTTTTCTTTCCTTTGGATTGGTTCACCACTACGACTCAATTGCTCTCCTTCCTTCCTGCTAGCTTCTTCCAAGAGTATCCCAATTCTGCTTTCTATAGGAGACCTTTGCTAATCCCTTAGTTGTTTCTAACTAGTTTCTAACCTGGGAACAACCAAACACAGCTAGATTTCAGGTAGTCCATAAACTGAAATGATGAAAATATCTTTTTTCCCCCAATATAATTGCTTTTCTTTGGAATTCTACATATTTTATTTTATTTCTTGGAGAAAAATGGCATTCTAAGAAGAGATATAGAATTTTTTCTAGATAGCCCAAATGTTCATGACACAGAGAAGATGGAGCCTCTATGTTAAAGCTCCCCCTTTCCATCTGTGATGCTTGTATTTAGAATGTACATGATTATATGTGTATGTATATATGTATATATATGTGTGTATATATGTATGTATATATGTATATGTACATATATATATATATATCATCTCTCTCATTAGAATGTAAATACTTTGAGGCTAGACATTAGTCCATTTTTTTGGCTCTATCCTAAGGACCCCAAATAATTCTTGCTATATAGTAGGTACTTTGTAAATGCTTTTGGATTAAATATTTAATTAGTTATGGCTCCTCCTAACCCGTCAAGTATATTCATAAAGAAACATTGAATGATGCTCTGTCCCTGTAGGGAGAGGAAAAAGCTACTGAGACATTGGGATAGAAATCTATATAAGTAAGGAGGGCACAATGGTGTTTGAGAAAGAGCACTTGACTCTGAGTTGAATCTTAGGTTCAAATCTCATCCTTGTTTATAAAAGGACAACACTAGACTAGAATATTTCTGAGTTTTCATCTAACTGTAACTCTTATGATCTTAGGATTTTTAAAATAGAGACAAGAGCCCTTGTGCTTCAACCCTCCCAGAACTGCCAGTCCTACCTCTTTAAGCATCTTTCTGGAGGAAATTTAACAAGGATGAGTTGTCTTAAGTTGATATTTCATAAAATTTAACATTATAGGAAAATGATCTAATGTGAGTGATTGGATTTGATATGCTTGGTCAGAGATGCCTATGTGCCATCCTTCCCTATTTGCCATAGGACCTTGAACAGAAGACTGCTTTTTTTAGGACAATCAGGGTTAAGAGACTTGCCCAGGTCACACAGTAAATATCTGAGGTTGCATTTGAACTTGGGTCTTCCTGACTCCAGAGACCGCATAGCCATTCTAAATACATAATACCCACTTCTCTAGAACATTAAGGGTATGCAAGCTGCCTTCACAAAACCTTGTGAGGGCCAAATGTGAATCTGTCATCAAAGGGTAAGTTAAGTTTCTGAAGTAACATCACTATGGAGCATTGACTGATTATTTAAAGCTTATAAGCTTCTAAGAGGTGATCTTGTCCAAGTCCTTGAATGAAGAAGGAAAGAAGGAAACTGAGCCTCCATTAGCCATGTCACATGAATAGCGCCTATTTAGGCCAAGATACAGAATAGATCCAGGTCTTCTGTCTCTCAGTCTGGTACCAAATCCACTACACAGTAACTGATACTTCTAGGAAATATAGTCTTCAGACCATAAGTCATGTCCTCTTCCAAGAAAAGCACATTTATTCCTGTTCTTCACTTAGACCCTGGGGGTACCCAAGTATCAAGTCTCATGGTAGAATGAACTCCAGCTATAACATGGACTTTTGGCACCGAGGATAAAGGCAGTAGAGATCTAAGAAAATACTGGAATTCTGCAGGGGAGGCTACCACTAGGGAAGGCAAAGGTTGTGAAAAGCATAGGGATCCAAATTTAGTCAATCCTTCACTTGCAATTACCCTGTATCATGAGGCCCCAGGACTAGTACTTCAATCCTAGAAGTAGATGTTAGTTGGTAAAATGCAAAATATTAATACAATCAGACGAGAAACCAGAGTATAATGTATATCGCTTGTGTGTTTGCCTTGAGTAAAATGTATGATCATTATAGCATGCAGTGTTGGAAGGATGAGTGTCCTATAGTATGGGAACTACTCAAGAGGAGGGATGCTCTTCAGAGTCTGGCAACCTATGGAAAATCCCTGATTACTCCATCCAAGTTACAAACCTGGGTTAACCTTTATGCATCATAAGATGGCAAAAGGAAGGGAATGGCCCAGAGGAACATAGTGAAACTGCCAGAGACTAGACTGGTTCAATTGAGCAAAGAATCTACCAGGTAAAGCTGTGTTCAAGGTCACTAAGTTACCTGGTGGCCTGGTCCACAAGTAGCTAAGAGAATGGGTAATTTTTTAAAATTCTTACAATGCCCTCTTTGTGGATGGATTATTAGATGTGACAGATGTCAGATGTCCCACAGCTCCCAGGCCTCCTGCCTCTCAAATGGTATGCAAATGGGTGCAAAGCATAAAGGTGCCACTCAACTAAAATAAGACTCTAGGGGTTGGGCTGAGTTTTATCTTCAATGTCAACCTGGAATCCAGAAGGGCCCCAGGGTATCATGTCTCTGCTTGTCTTTCACATAGAACAGAGAACAGATGTCCCTGTTTAATTTGTACTATATGGGTCAGCATTAATAATTAAAACTTTATTGTGATTTTAAGGGAAAAAGGCTATTCCCAGCCTCCCAACTCTTGGAGGTAGTCAGATTAAGCCACCTAAAGTTTTCTTTTTGGAAGTTTATTCAAAAGATATTGGCTACCAGCTTTACATCAAAGAAATAGGATTATTTTCACATTTCTCTTTTATGTCTTAATTTTTTTTTTAAATTTACCACAGCAGGACCCTTTTATTCTGGCCTGTATAGCCAATGAAATATTCCATTCTCATGTGTGTGGAAAGACAGAGTCAAGATGGAAGAATAAAGACATGGACTCCCCTGAGCTCCCAAATAGCTTTAAATAGTGATTTTCAACAGCTTTTAGAAAAGCAAAACCCACAAAAAGACAGAGTGAAACAATCTCCTAGTCCAAGAAAACTTAAAAGGTTTGCAAGGAAAGTCTGTTGTACCAGGGTAAGAATGAAGCACACACCAGGCCCCAGCACAGGAGCAGACCTTGGAAGCCATTGAATCAACAGCAGCAGTGGCTGCTTATGGAGCTCTAAACTCAAAGATAGTAAAACAGTGAAACAACTGGCCAGAAGGAGATTACTTGGATCTGTTCACTAGCACTGAGGCAGGATTCTGTAACTTTGCCCATGCTCAGATCCAGATCACAATACTAGATGGCAGGCTCAGGGCAAGGAGGAGCACTGTCACACCAGAACTTGCAGCTTTAGGGGAGCAGGGACCCTTTTCACAGTTCCAGGGCAGTGCTTGTGGTCACTCACAGACCAGAGAAAAGACTCCTCCTTAAATCATATTACCTGAAAGAACTAAAAAATCACAGGTCTCTAGAAGGATCTCTGAAAATAGCTGCATAAAACCCTGAAGTTTGGGACAATGTACATTCCACCATGGAAGCAGAGTCCTACTTTAACAAAGAGTTAAAAGTCAAGCAATAGGCTGAAAAAAAAATTCTGACCAGAAAGATCAAAACACACTCAGAAGATAACAAAGTCAAAGCTCTTATATCCAGTCTCCAAGAAAAAAATATTAATTGGTCTCAGACCATAGAAGAGCTCAAAAAGGATTTTGAAAATCAAGGAAGAAAGATTTAGGTACACATTGGGAAGAAAAAATGAGTGATGCAAGAAAATCATGAAAATAAACCAAGAGTTTTGTAATGGACAGACAAAAAGTACTGAAAAAATAATACTTTAAAAACAGACTAAACCAGATGGTAGAGGTACAAAACAATACAGAGAAGAATGTCTTAAAAGCAGAATTACTCAAATGGAAAGAAAGGCACAAAAATTCACTGAAAAATAAAAGCTTAAAAATAAATTAGACAAATGGAAAAGGAGGGACAAAAGCTCCCTGAAGGAAATAAGTCCTTACAAACTAATATTGAGCAAATGGAAGCTTTAATGACTTTATGAGAAATCAAGAAACAATGAAACAAAACAAAAAGAATTAAAAGATAGAAGACAATGTGAACTATATCACTGGAAGAAAAACTGACCTGGGAAATAGATTCAGAAAAGACAATTTTAAATTTTTTTGACTACTTAAAAGGCACGATTCAAAAAAAGAATTTAAAAATCATCTTTCAGGAAATTATAAAGGAAAACTGCATTGATATTCTAATGGATAAAATAAAAAATGAAAGAATCTACCAATCATCTCTTGAAAAAGACCCCAAAATAAAAATTTCCAGGAATACTGTAGCCAAATTTCAGAGCTCCTTAGTCAAGGAGAAAATATTGCAAGCAATCAGAAAGAAACAATTCATTTAGCAGGGAGTTACAAGCAGGCTAACTCAAGATTTAGCTGCTTCTACATTGAAGGATTAGAATGTTTAGAATATGATATTCCAAAGAACAAAGGAGTTAGGATTACAGCCAAGAATAACCTATCCAACAAAACTGAGTATAATCCTTCAGGGGGGGAAATGAATATTCAATGTACTAGAGGACTTTCAAGCATTCCTGTTGAATAAACCAGAGCTGAATGGAAAATAAGACTTTCGAATGTAAGAAACATGAGAAACAAAAAAGATAAATGGAAAAGGGAAATCATAAAGGAAGTTAAGGATTAATTGTTTGCCTTTCTACATAGAAAGGAGATACTTATAACTCATAACTTTTTCACTATTAGGGCAGTTTGAAGAAATGTGTGTGTGTGTGTATGTGTGTGTGTACACGTACACACACAGACTTATTTATCCTCTGGATCTATCTATATCTATCTTTTTATCTTCTATATATACAGTACACAGGTGTGAGCTGAACATGAAGGAATGATATCTAAAAAAGAAAATTAAGGGGTGAGGGAAAGAGAAAGAACATGAAAATGGGGTAAGTTAACATATATAAGAGGCAAAAAAGCTTTTACAATAGAGAGGAAGGGGGGAAGTAAGGAAGAGTGAGTGAAACTCACTCCCATGAGAATTGGTTTAAAAAGGGAATAAGATGCACATATGTAGAAACATACCTTACTCTGTAGTAAAGTAGAAGAGGAAGAGGAAGTGATAGAAGGAAGGGCAGATTGGAGTAGGGATTTTTGAGGGATAGGATGAAAGGAAAGAGAAATAATAAAATAAAAAGTATGGTGGGAAATAGCTTGGAAAATGAAAGCTCAGAAAAATCATTAACTCATTCTGTTTAAAAAAGAAAAATAGCTAGACTCAGTGAAGTCACTGAAAGAACAAAAAAAATAATAGCAATAATTATAGGTGATCATTTATTTTAACTTTAAAATTTGCAAAGCACTTTACATATCTCATTTGATGCTCACAGCAACCCTTATAAGGTAGGTACTATAATTACCCTCATTTTACAAATTAATAAACTCAGGGAAAAAGTTAAATGTCTTGTTCAGGATCACACAGATAGTAAGTATCTAAGGCATGATTTGAATTGAGGTCATACTAACTCCAAGTTTAGAACTCTATCCTAACTCAGTTTCTGCATGGGGCACACATTTATTCAGTCATTGATTCACCCCTTCAAGTTCTGGAATATGTATCTGAGAGAGCCTTTATGATATAGGTCAGGTTCAGTATGCTAGAGCTAAAATGGACCTTCAGCTACAAAATATCAGATCTAATAGATTGGATCGGTTCTGTTACAGATTGAAAAGTACACATATCCTCAGTGAGTTGCGTGACCTTAATTGGAGAGATGACTTTCTGTGCATTAGTCAAAAATACTCAGTTCAAAATCTCCCTGTGGGAAAAGGGATGTTTTTACTGTCTGCCTGTCTTGTTTGTTTCTCTCCAACTTTCTAAATCTTCTTTTTTTCTATCAGTATGTCTCTCTTAAATCTTCTGTCTGTTCATCTGTCTCTGTCTCTTTCTCTCACACACACAAATCTGCTTCGGATACTCATGTAGTACTGATG
>JAJPUD010000872.1:362383-430106 GCA_023553655.1 Myrmecobius fasciatus
TATTTCTAAGAAGTCTATTTTCATTATGTAGGAGTTGAGATAGATCTGCATGTCTGCCCTAAGCTGGGAATGTCCCCAGATAGTCCATATGCTTGATAGGTTTCAACTTATCCTACATTTGTATTTTCATTATTGAGCTAAGAATTCCCCTGTAGTTCTTGCATGTGGCTGTTCTTTAAAATCTGTTTATTTTTTTGTCTTTGTCTCTTTGCCTCTATTTTTTCTTCTATGTCTCTTCATTTTCTGACACTGTTTCTCTATTTTTGTCTCTCTCATACACATATTCATACACACTCATATATGTCTTTATTTTAGTTGTCCCATTAGAGGTGCTTTACTTCCTAGAACCTTCTGCACATGCTAGTGCACACATACTCACACATTATGAATCCTGGACACCTCCAACAGATCTGGGGTCCAATTCAGTAACACCTAAGATCCTAGGATCTCAGAGGCTAGCAAGTTCCAACACTTCAATCTAACAATGAGAAATGTGAGGGCTGCCCAAGGTCACATAAGAAGAAAGCATCAGAGGCCAGGTTTGTTGGTTCTAGAGCCAGCCTCCCTGAGGGTGTTCTTTTGTTTGTTTGTTTGTTTGTTGCTTCATAGTGCTCAGCTTAGGGGAAAGTTCAGATCAACTTTGTATGACATCTACCATTAAATTATATATTTATTTAGAAGGGAAGGGATCTATGAGAGCTTTAACTATGACTCCCTTCTTTGACAGTTAGGAAAAACAGGCCTGTAGGCCCACCTGGAAAAAGTTTGAGGCAGGACTTAAATCTAGGCATTAGTGACTCCAACTTCAATACCCTTTCATAGTCCACTGTGTCTGTTCTATCAGGAATAGGACACTATATCAAAATTAAAAAAACAAAATAAAACCTGCAAAATCTAAGAAACATTTTCTTGAGATTCAGGAAATCATTCTGGCTCTGCCTATTTACCAGTTACACATCTTTGGGCAAATCACTTACTCTGGAACTCTATTTGGAAAATGAAGTATTAGAGCAAAACACCACCTATGGCCTTTTATAGCTCTAATGTCCAAATAAAAGCATATCATACTAGCCCAGTAGTTCACCTAATGCTAGGAGATCTTCACCAAGCCCAATCTTTACCTGCCTTTGAAGATTGTTCTGGGCTCATTGGTTTGGAATCATCTTCAGTAGAACTGTCTCTTCAGTAGGAGAACTAGATTCCCATGACTTCAATTCTACTAGATCATTGGTGAATAATTAATTCTATTTTGAGGTCTAGCTGGGAAGGGGATGTAGGGAAAATATACCTAGAGTACAAACATCAATCAGAAACTGAAAAGGCAATTTTATTCCCACACTGAAAGGGAAAGGCTAAGCAAGAGAGTATTATAGAATGAAAATAGTCAAGAGGCTAATATTCAACCCTTACTGGGACATTTAGAAACATTCTTCTTAGAGCTACTTCTTAGGTATTATCCATTTTATCTCTGTTGACAATAGCCTTAGCCACTGTTCCCTCCCTCCTTCCATCTGTCTCTGTCTCTCTCTCCTCCTCTTTCCCTCTGTTTCTTTCTCCTCTCCTCTCTCCCTCTATCTCCCTTTTTTCCTTCAGCTGCTTCAATTGCTCCAAGAATAGATATCCTGTCTCTATAGTGCCCAGGAAGGAGGGAATATGACAACTGCTTTTGGAAATATTATAAAAAGTTCTACTAATAGAAAAAGAACCAAGCAGAAGGTGACCCTCTCCCAAAGCTCCCAGGGAGCTCAGAACTTTCTCATACCTTGCAAGTCTTCCTCAAAGCCAGCAGAAGAAAGAATCTTGAGGATGAAGATTGCTTCTTAAATCAGGCTACTGGGATCTGTTTCAGATTTCAGATCATTTTGATTTGATCCTCAAGATCCTTCAAGGAGGGAGGCTGGACATTGTAGGAATGAGAAATGAAAGATCAGAAAGACCAGATTGACTTTCCCAAAATCACCCTAGCCTAGTGCATAACAGAGCCTGGGTCAGAGCCTAGATCAATGTTTCTAAGAACAGAACTCCGCCTGCTTTTCACAGCTTCCTTGAACACGTACAGTACTTTAAGAATGAGATAAAATGATGTTGAAAATAGAACTAGCTGGGTGTTGGCTAGACATAGGGACTCCTTTGAGAACTCCTTCAATTTGCTGATATTTTGATATCTATTTTTGTTGGAAACAAAACTATTGGAAACAGACAAACGTGGGATTCTAGTTAATAACTGAGGTCTTTTGCTGTATTGTCTTAGGGGAGATAATTGATATTATTGAGTCAAATTATTGACATTATTCATAATTTGGCATTATGAGATCAAAGAGTTTCAGGGAAATTTTCCATTTTCGTTCCCCACCATCCCGTAGGTAATTCCTTTTTTCCTAAGTTTGATACCAGGCTCCTGCCATGCCCAAATTGTGCAATTTTTGTGAAGTTTCGCCTTCTATGGGTCTGTTTTCCGTTTGAAAAATGGAAACAATTCAAACCACCTCCAATTGTTCACTGAAGAAAGCCATATACACCCAGAGAGAGGGATGTGAAATGTGGACCACAACATAACATTCTCATACTCCTTGATTGATGTTTGCTTACATTGCGTTTCCTTTATCTGATATATCGTTTGTGTAGATAAGATTTTTCTTGCACACCAATGATAAGTTTGGAAATATGTATACATATATTCGATTTGCCAATATTTTAACATAATTAACATGTAGTGGATATCCTGCCATCTAGGGGAGGGGTGGGGAGTTGGGGGGAAAAATTTGTAACGGAAAGCTATGTAGGGGTTATTGTTGAAGAATTACCCACACATATGTTATGCAAATAAAATAAAAATTAAAAAAAAAAAGAAAAATGGAAACAATTCATCCAAAATGAGTTAAACATTCTGTAAAATGAGAAGGCTGAATTGGATGAATTCTCAGTTCCATGCAACTAGAAATCTGTGATGTGTTCAAAACACTGTGCTAAGCAAGTACAGGGAAGATACAGCTGATTCTTGGAGCCACCAGCAGTTACTGCATCTTGCTCTGATAAGGACAGAGTTTTGCCAACTGTGAAGTCCCCCCCAACCCCCTAAATAATTAGTGATCACTTGTATATTGTCGAATTTGCTTAAAGAACAAAGGAGCTCAGGACTTTCTTCCCACATGCCTCTCTGAGTCTTAAAACACTTTAAGCTTTTGAAACTTGTGTTGTAAATGACATAATGTAATCTGCTTCTGACAATAGATGCCTGGAGCATCCCCAAGCCCATTAGACAGTAAATGGGGGAAGGGCTCCAAACAGAGATGAACCAGGGAGACTCAGTGAACAGAGAAGAGGCTCAGGGGGACAGGGAGGGTGTGGACTGCTGAACTCAGCATCCCTCCTCTCTCTGGGCACTGGTGAGGCTCCCAGAGGTGCTGACAGCATTTCTATATTTCCTGAGCTTCATCTTTGCCTGAAGCCAAGAAAACAAAGTATTACACAGATCAAAATAGAGGCTCTTCCCAGGAGCAAAACAGGAATGGAGGCCACATAAAAACCCTCAGTGTTCTCTGGGCATGGATCTGACAGTGGAGATCCAGTTGGCCACAAAAAAAGTTGGGGACTTTTTCTGGCCATCCAACTCGACACAATTGTTTTCAGTACATCATTATTAAGTGCATGCTGTGGTGTTCAAGGCATCTATACTAGGAATAGCCATTGACATGATAAATAAAACTCACATTTTTTTTTCTTGACCTAGAAAAGAGACTTAAGGGAGAAATGATTCTTCTCTCTCCCTTTTTCCAATTATCCCTTTCTTCTTTCCTCTCTCACTCTTTCTTTCTCCTCCTCCTTCCCTCTTTTTCCTTTCTTTAGTCCACCTCTCCCCCCCCCATCCTGTCATTACTTGGAGATACAAGATATTGTAATAGGAGTAAAAAAAGTACTTATTTAGCTATCAGGAATGTCTTAGTTACTTTTTCACCTATAAGGTAAGGATAATAATATTTGTTGACATATCACCATAAGATCAATGTGGAAATTGAGTTACATCATGCATGCAGAGTAGTTAGCAAATCTTAAAGCTGTGTACAAATAATCAGCTCTTATTTCTTCCTTCCCTTCCTTCCTCCTACCATAGTTTCTTATTGTTAAAGCATTTTTTTTTATCTTTTCTTGGCAAAGATACTGGAGTGGTTTCCTATTTCCTTCTCCAGCTTATTTTATAGATGAACAAACTGAGCCAAACAGGTTTAAATGGTTTGTTTAGAATGACACTCAACTGATAAGTGTCTGAGGCTGGATTTGAACTCAGGAAGATGAGTCTTCCTGACTCCAGACTTGGCACTCGGTCAACTGTGCTACCTCATTCTGCTTTCTATGTTCAGATCTTCACAATTTCTGTTAATTATTATTATTAACCATTTTTCTGCAGTAAAAGGTTCCCTCAGTGACTCATCTTCCTAAAGAAACAGCATCAGGCTTTCAAAATCCATACTAATATAGAGTAACATCTGGCAAGCCCTACCAGGCTCTGAGAATAAATGTAGATATGAACTGTATATCCTTACCTAAGGATCATGATGGCTGAGAGGACTAGTTTTGGAGATAATCCTTCCCTGAAGATTGTGAAGTTCTGTCTTTGTTTCTATCTGTAAATGGGTCTATATATCTATACCTCTACATAATTGATGTCCTTTTGCTTGGCTATACCCCTCAGGAGGCCATCCCCACAGATGATGAAAAGGATATTTGGAAATGTGAGGGGCATCAAGAGGATTGTTCTCTATCCTTAATAAATTTTAGAGAAGAGCAATTAGCATTGATGGAATTGAATGGGAACTCTTTGAAGCCCATTGTAAGACTTTACCCTTAAGCCATTTAAAGTCTATTTTACCACTCACTCTGCTCAGCTTTCAAGTCCTTCAATGAAATCCTAATTCTTTAGTTAGAATTGTTAACTGACTTTACCAATTTTGCATCATCTGCAAATGTGACTAGCATTGTCTGTCTCCATTCCAGTCATATTAAAAATTTTGAGTAGTGGGGGCCCATAATAGCTCAGTCAGGTACTCTGTTAACAACCACTCTCCAGGTAGACATCTATTTGTCACCACTCTTTGGTCCTGGAAACTCGGAGCCCAGATTCCTAGAGCTTAGTTTGGCAAAACTTTGAGAAAGTTCAACTAGTTGGCATAAGAATAGTAGACTGGGACATGAGAACTGAGTTTTGAATTCTATGTGACTTTGTGCCTCAGCCTCAAAGGGTCACTGTGAGAATCCAGTGAAATATTGCCATTACCTGTAAAGTGTTTTGCAAGTAATAAAGTGCTTTATTAATGCTAGATATTATTATCATTAATATCTACTCTTCATTTCATAGAAAAGAATGAGAACCAGGGAGAAAAAGAATTTGATTAAGATTAGATGGCAAATTCTGGTCAGAAGTGATACTAGAACATGTCTAAGCTCTTTGTTCAAAGATACTTACAAAACAGTCATTTTCTTTCTTCCCTTTTCTCTTTAATTGGGGTTTGGTGACTTTTTCAGGGGTTATACAGCTAGTAAGTGTCTGAGGTCAGATTTGAACAGTTGTCCTCCCGACTCCCTGCAAATACTGTTAAGTGACTTTTCTAGGGTTACAAAGAGAGTAATTGTGACTTCCGATTTGAACAGTTGTCCTTGCGACTCCCTCCAATTGGGGCTGAATGGCTTGCCCAAGATAAATACAGATAAATGAGACCAAATTTGAACTTGTATCCTCCTGTCTTCAGGTTTAGTGCTCTATTCACTGTGCCAACTACCTGCCCCATTTCCACAACATTCTGAAAGTAAGGGTATACATGAGTAAATGGAGCCCAGATCCATGTGTCATAGTTGGGCATGTTGGGTGAGGTACTGATCTCTTTGGCTTGTCTTTGAAGAGTTTTCTCCCTAAGTTAAACAAGCAACTGAAGTTAACTTGGGATTTTTGCAAACCCACAATTTTAGTGGTGAAAAGTTCTGCCAGAATCTAGGCTATCCTCAGAATTGGTTGGCAATTCTGAACTCTCTGTGACCCTCCATCAGAGTCATTTGTCTAGCAAACAATGATGGAGAATTAATAAAAGATCTAAAATTAAATGGCCCCCCTTCAATATGGTTTAATTGCCTCTAACCTTTTGAAGAGAATTCAAAGCCCTGGCACTATTGTATCTTCAAAGAAAAGCGTCTCTCTTCCAGGAGGTTACAACCATTTAGCCGGCAGATGAAAAACAATGTTTTCAGGGGAATTAAAATGTCTTGTGTCCCAGCTTCTAAAAGAACAGTGAGTCAGTTAGGCTGAATAGTCCTGCTTCCAGATGATGGAAGGGACTTCACGTCTTTTCATCATCCCTAATTCTTCCCATTGTGGAGTTCCTTAATGAGGTGCAATGACAGACAGAGCTGGTGATCCCATTGCAGGGAATAAGGACACAAAGCAGACATTCCCATTCCTCCTTTTACAATCACAGCTCAGGGCAGAACCAGGTCTGATGCCTAAGCACTATCCATGGGCCCTTCTCAATTTTCACATTCATATTTTTGAGTTTTCATTGGATTAAATTTAATCACAAAACATGGAATTTCAAAGTTGTGGACACAGTAGCAAGCCCCATGTCTCCATCATAATCAATATATCTGATGTGGCTTTTTAAGATTTACATGAAGACTATGTGGATGGTCCAGTTTTTGAGTAGCCCAAATTTTGAGAAACTTGGCCTCTCAATTATTAATTAGAATTTTTTTTAACAATATGCCACCTTGCAATCTCCCCAACCTCATTCTTCCAGCTCTGCCCTCCAGTTCCAAATAGAACACATCTAATTGCTATTTTGTATGAAAGGCACAAATGTACTAAAAATAGCTCTCATATTTTCCTCATCGTAGAATCTCATCATTTCCAAGTCAAGTAGGCCCATTTTCCTTCAGAGGATTCACCTATACTATGGCTTGGAGCTCTTGGCCATTCTGACTGTCGTCCTTTGGATGATTATTGATGTTCACAGCTGCATGCAAGATACAGGACAGAGAGAAAAATGACAACTCCTTAATGTGACACGAGTTTGCTCTTGTGATGACCTCCAACTGCCTGAGCTCTTGACAGCTCTTATCAGACTGCAATGAGTCTCATGTCATTAGGCCACCAGGTGGTGCAGTGGTCAGTGATGGGTCTGGCTGGATGAGGGAGACCTGAATTCAAATCTACTCTCATATAGTTCCTAGCTGTGTGACACTGCCTCAGTATCCTCAGCTATAAAATGGCGATAACGATAGCATCTATCTCCCAAACAAATCTAATAATATGCTCCAGCATTTCACCTTGCCTTAATCTTTTGGATGATAAAAGCATGTTAGCGATCCCTTTTGTATTATGTCATCTCCAAATCTAGTAACCTTCCACCTGTACTTTCTTTCTACAAAGGTGCTATGCACATTACAAGAATCCCTTGCACACTAAGAGCATCCCTTGCACACTAAGAGCACCCCTTGCACACTAAGAGCACCCCTTGCACACTAAGAGCACCCCTTGCACACTAAGAGCATCCCTTGCACATCCCTGGGTTCCTCTGTCCTTCCAATCTGACCAGAATCCATTCAGGTTCATTCTCTGGGCTTGGTCAGTCAATTACTTTCAAGTTCATTCAATTATCCAATTAACTAACTATATCTTTCCAGCTTTTCCACAGCAATAGCATGGGCTTCTTTCTTATTTATTGTAATACACTAAGTGAAGAGTTCTATATCAGATTAGCCATTTTGACCAAAAAGAAGTGAGATTAGTTCTTGATGAAGGTATATTGACTATTGGGAATCATGGCTTCCCTTTCATAGTAAAAACCATGGCTCTTGGTTTAAGCATAAGATCTGACATTAAGTATGTAACTCTGGGCCAATGATTTTCCTTTGCTTTACTATATTGTAAAATTGGATTAATAATCCTTGAAAAACCTACCCCATAGGATTGGTGTAAAGGAGTTTGTAAATGCTAAAGATAATAATAAGAATAAGAATAACAAGACTAAGCATTTAAATAGTTGAGTAAATAGGTGGCTCAGTGGATAGAATGTTGGGCCTGGTATCAGGAAAACCTGAGTTCAAACCCAGCTTCTAGCATTAGCTATGTGAGCTTGGGTAAGTCATTTAATTCTGTTTGCCTAAATTTCCTCATCTGTAAAATGATCTGAAGAAAGAAATGGCAAACCACTCTATTATTTCCACCATAAAACTCCCAAATGGGGTCACAAATAGGCAGACATAACTGAAATGATCAAAAAACAGCCATAAAATTTTAAAAAATATTTAAATGTTTGTAAAATTCTTTACCAATATCGCTCCCCTTAATCCCCCCTCCTTTTTTTTACTGTCTTTGCCCAATTACTGTAATTCCCTGGCTTCTTTCAAGTTCCATCTCAAATCTCACTTTCTGTACCTTTTTGTATCCTCCTTATTTCTAGTGCCTACCATTTGTTCTTTTCAATTTATCTTTTTATAGTTTGTATATATTTATTTGTTTATTATCTCTCCCATTAGATTGAGAGCTCTGTTGAGAGAAGAAATAATCTTTTGCCTTTCTTTGTATCTTCAGCACTTAGTACAATGTCTATGTGCTATTAGGATACAGTAAAAGTACTTAATAAATGTTTAATAATTGACTGATCCTCCCAACTCTAGAAATATCCTTTCTGTTGCTCAAAGAGCTAGAGTAAGTGAGACTACTATACAAAGAATTGCAGGATTTCAGGGGGCAACCCTGTTTTTCTTTGAATCCTAATTCTTCCACAGACAAAGCATAGATTTTTTTTTGTTTCTTAAAATTCAAAGTAAAGTTCCATTTTAATGGGGAAAAAACCCTGTTGAAATCAATTAGTTTCCCTAAATGTGTTGCTAAGCTTTCAAAGGACTCTTCAGTTCTTTATGTACATGCCGCCCTCAGAACTTCCAGAGGGGAGGGGAGAGAGGGATAGGGAGTTGATGGGCAGCCTCATCTCTGCTGTCATCTGCAGATATCATTATCTAGAGAAGATCCTAAATGCCTCACTGGACAACAAGCAAAGGCAGTTTCATTTTCACAGAAATCTGAATTTGTTGGCAGACTGTATATTTTTCTATCATATTAGATAATCAATCTGAGCAGAAACCAATTTTCACTCAATCAACAATACTTTAAGGAAGGTTATATCTGTGAACTCACTCAACCCAACAGAGGCCTTGGAGATATGCTGAGCATGTTCTTGTGGGGCTCCTGGGTGCAATCAGAACTCCTGAAGAGCTCCATCTCTCAGGCTGGGCTGGGGAGGTTGCCACTTGTTGGAACACCATATGCATCCCCCACTGGTGGGTTCAATTTCAATTCAATTCAATTCAGCAGGTATTCACCAAGTGCTTTCTGTGATTCAGACATAGGCCTAAGGAAAGAAAAACACAAAAAAGGTTTCATCTAAAGAAGCTTATGAATTGGGGGGAAGAGAAAAGTACTTTGTACTTTGCAAACAAATACAAACTATATTTGGTTTTGCTTTTGTTTTATTTCATTCATTTTTATTTGCTTGCTAACAATTTTCAAGCAATTTTGATGATCAGGAGAAGTCTGAATGAAAATCAAGATTCCAGGAGACAGAGGTGAGGAAAAAGTATGGGAGCCAATCTGAGCATGGTAAGCCAGGCAGTGGAATATCACAGAAGAGCACATGTTGAAATTGGCTGAAAGATAGAATGAGGGGGGTAGAATATAATATAATGTCTATTTTGTCCAATGTATTTTCTGATTTTCTTTCATTATGATTATTTATTAGAAGAGAGAGTTTGGTACTGGGAAGTGACAGTGACACTCAAAAATAACAACAACAACAACAACAAAAAGAAATATCTTAAGCATAACAACAAATGAAATCTGGAAAGATAAGCTAGCATCAGGAGATCTTTGAATGCCAATCTGAGGATTGTGTGTTTTATTCTTTTAGTCTTCTGGCTTTCCAAGTTTTGATAGGATTTTTCCTTCCCCTATTCAGAAGTACTGCAATAAACTTCCTGCCTTTTTCTTCCCATTAGCTCTTATAAGATGATTTTCTCAAAATTAAGCATTGTCTCATTTTGTATTTTTCTAACATGAGTATAGAGTACAGAGCCCACTGAAGGGCAACTGAGGGTGCCATTTTGCCTCTGCTATATTACTTTTTAGTCATTTTACTCATATTGGAGTCTTCATGACACTCTTTGGGTTTTTGTTGGCAGAGATACTAGAGTGGTTTGCTGTTTCTTTCTCCAGTTCATTTTATAGATGAGGAAACTAAGGAAAACATAATTAAGTGAGTTTCCCAAGTGTCTAAAGCTGGGTTTGAATTCAGTTCTTCCTGACTCCCAGCTAAGAGCTCTATCCACTATAACACTTGACATTTACTATCTGCATGACCCTGGGCAGTTCACTTAATTTTTCTGTACCTCAGTTTCCAGGTCTATAAAAGATTGAATTTCATGTTCTCTAAGGACCCTCCTAGCTCTAAACCTCTATAATCTAAATAAAAAAAGAAAAGAAATAAAAATGTCTTGTGGGATTTAATTGAATTTCCTAAATTTCCAAAGACACTTGGGACAGTCCCTGCTGTCCACTCGCTCCCCACTCTTTCCCACATTTTACTTCACTGGACTAGAATAGTGAATAGATGATTGCATTTGTTTGTTCATTTTCTTTTCACTGGATCTCCAGCACTTAGCACAGTGTTTGACACAAAGTAAGTGCTGAATCAATTCTTGTTTATTTGACTGGACCTGAAATAATTTAAATGAATGCAGTTTGTCAATCAATAAACATGTATAAAGCACTTACACGTTGCCAGACACTGTGTTAGACTGGGGAAACAAAAACAAGCAATGGGCAATCCTTGCCCTCAAGGAATTTATATTCCAATGAATTTGGCAGAGCATGAGATTTTATAATACCGCAGGCAGAACTGTGACTTGGTTAGCTTGATGGAAATTGTGACCAATGGTAACCCATTTAGAAGGAACAGAGGCTAGTCGCCACCATGTTTGATTGAGAGAAGACTGCAGGGGGTTGAGCCAGGCATCTTCCATCTATCCTAAAGCAATGGCTTTGATCTGTAGGGGCACAAGACAACTTCCACTTCCTGATACTTCCCCGATGTCCCAAGTAGAATGGGGAGAATCTTTGGCACATAGAAGAGCAACTCTCCTTTTGGCTTCTAGCTTCCAGGCCTTGTTGCATTTGTTTCCTTTAAGGAGAAAGGAAGGAGAAAGCTGGAGAATTTTCCTTCCACTTATTTCTCCAAATGAATAAGTTGAGGATTTGAAAAACTCCTACCATTTTCACTGCCTTTTTTCTCAAAAGTGAATTTTTAACCTGGAGTATAGCAACTTTGGATGGATTTTAGGTCCATGACTATGATAGGAAAAAAATACATCCTTATTTTAATTCCTAATTAAACCTGAGTATTTATTTACATTAAAAATTTCACTATTTTCTTTTTTTCTCTCCTCCTCTTCTTCCTTCTCTTCTTTCTCCTTCCCCTTTTCTCCCTCATTCTTCTTCCCTTCCTCTCCTCTCTTTTCTTCTTCTTCTCTCTCTCATTCTAGGAAGAAATCCATAGGCTTCAGCAGATCATCAGAGTGGTTTATAATGTAGGGAATTAATTACCTTACATTTGTCAGTCACTGTGCTATTATCTTATGTGATCCCCACAACAAATCTGAGAGGAATGTACTATTGTTATCCTCATTTACAGTTGAGGAAACTGAGGCAGCCAGAATATAAATGCCTGCCCAGGGACCAGGAAGTTCTGAGGATTGATTTTAATTTACTTCTTCCTGACTCCATGACCAGCATTGTGCTACCTTGTGATGACATTAAAAAGTTTTTTTAAAATCCCTGATAAAAAATAATCTAATCTAGTCTTCCAATTTGAGAACTTTGATCAAACTCTTTTTTTTTTCTTTTTCTAAATACTCGCTAGTTCCAAATTATATCCATGACTTTATTTAGTCCTCAGAATGTTATTGTTGTTGAGTGATTTCATGGATGACCCCATTTTGGAGTTTTCTTGACAAAAAGACAGGAGTGCCCAGTGTCAGAGTAGTATCTAAGGCCAGTACTCCTGACTCCAATATTAGCACTCTATCCACTGTCCTGCCTAACCATCCCAAAAGTCCTAGGGAATAGGTAAGTCAGATAATCTTATTGCCATATTACAAATGAGACCCAATGATCGAAACTGACTTTTTCAAAGTCAGAGCAAAAAGACTGCTGAGTCCTATTCAAAGCCAGAGCCTTTGTCCCTCAGCCTGGGCTCTTTCCATTAGACTGCAGGACTTTCAGTTTAAACCCAATGTGTCCCAAGGTATCTCATTAATGGGGTTCTTCTACATCCATATCAGCAGAAAAAGGGGTGAGTTTCCCCACACAGAAGTGACTTACAGATCTGTCACTTAATGAAATCCGGGGCCTCAGGGAGCTCCCCTGGAAGTCGTGATGCTTTTATTTCTAAGGAGCTGAACTATTTCAATTAGGATTACCCTTTAGCTTGTGGCAGCAAAGAAGGAAATCAGCATGGATTGGCTCTGCTGCTTTAGAATATTCAAAGTAGGAGACAAGACAGAAACCACCCTCCCCAGAGAAGCCATTTCTGCTTTAATTGAATGCACATTTCTTGTTGGCTGTATATCTCTGCAGAGATTCATCATTTCTGTCAAACAGAGCAGACAAGTCGGGCTATTTATAGCAAAGTTGGGTTAGAATTGAAACCAAATTTAAAATAAGATTCCACAAATGGAGGGGGGTGGAGTTTAGTAGTAACCCCAGGAGCCCCCAAAAAGATTCATGCTTATGAATCTATTGGCTACTTCTGGAATTGGAGCTGGAACCTAAGATTTATCCAAAGAAGATGATGTTCATAGGCCCTTTAAAATGCCAAATGCTGGATCCAGGATTTTCCCAGGATACTGTGGTTTTTATCACCTATGCATCTCTAAATTCTTAGAATCTGGAAGTGGTCCTTGCATCAAGAAAAATGGAGGAGAAAGTATATAAGGCAATTGCTAGAGCTATCGTCAAGAGAACATAATTCATTCAATAGATACAGTCTTGAGATGCTTGGGGATCACACATACTTCATTTTTTTTCAATGAATTTGCATTTTAATTAGGAATACTTTGTATATTCAATTTAATGCAATTCAATTCAGTTCAATAAATATTAATTAAACACCTAGTTTTCTTGCACTAGAAGAAAGATATGCAAAGATGAATGACACATATCTGCTTTCTAATTGCTTACAATCTAGAGGTAGGGAGAAGCTTCCTCTTACACAAATAACTAAGATAGAAAATTGGTGATACAATGGAGTCAGGAAGAGCCGAGTTCAAAATCAGTCCCAGACACTTACTAGCTGAGTGACTCTGGGCAAGTCACTTAACTTTTATTTACCTCAGTTTTCTCAACTGTAAAATAAGGGTCAGTGCCATTTACTTTCCAAGGTTTTTGTAAAGATCAAATAAGACAATATATGTAAAAAAAAAACACTTAACATAGTGCCAGCAGCATCATAGGCTCTATTTAAATATTTATTCTTCATATTAATGAGAAACCCAACCAAGATACTCTGTGAAATGTGAAAAGGGAAAAATCATACCCAGTTTCAGAAGGCTTCATAAAAAACTGGGCTTCCAAGCTAGTTCTTGAATGAAGAAAGGATTTCTAGTGAGCAGGGATGGAGAAGGGAGAACTCTGATAAAAGAGAATCTAGGATAAATGACCAGAAAAGAGAGCCACCCAATTGGACTTGGATATAGAACAGAACTGGGATTAGAGTTTTATGACAGAAATGGTACAGGGGTGGCTGAAGAGAGATGTTGGAAGACTTTGAATGAGACAGGCAAGACTACTGGCCATATTTAGTACTTACTAGGGAGCTATGGAACTCTGCACAGGGGAGAGTGATGTGCATATTATAGCAGGAAATGGAGTTGAAGATATTTGAGTTAACAGAAAAAGAATACCAGCTGCTTCCTTCTGGTGGGTGGAGCTACTTTCCCCACCTTGTGCTCAATTCAACACTTTCATTGGCCCTGAGCTCAACATCCTAGAGAGTTCCTTTTACTAGGATGGCAAAGAACACAGAAGAAATCAAAGTGCCTGAGGCAAATTGCCTCCAGGGAAACATCCAGCTTACCCAGACTCTAGCCCTAACATAACTGTTTCAAATCAGTTGTGCCTAGAGGGATCCACATGTATGGATTCTTATGGCTTTTCATTTTCTTGAATTTGGGGGGAAGATATGGCACATAGAAAGTAATTAAAATTCACTCTCATTTTGGTCTACAGCCTGTCAGTGTGGTCATACAATTCCAATGGAAAGGATTTATCATCTTTGTCCTCTTCTCTCTATTGACTTCACACCTTGCTGGCCATTGACCTTTTCTTTCTGGTTTCTCATTCACAATAATGAAGCTGGCAAATCTGAAGCTTCTATGATCAATCAAAACTTTATCTTAAACAAGCATTCTTTACTAATTAAAGAAAAGTGTAAACTAAATCTGAATAAAAACACTATAGGCTTAATGATATAAGTTCTCTAGGAGGAAAGAAGTGCAGCAGGGACAACTAAAAATAGCCATCTCTCTTGTTTTCATCAAATGCACAATTCAGAAGTGACTGGTCCACCCCAGACATAACTTTCCTTGGGATAGATTTGGTGGTAGCTTGTATTTCCATTGCATACTCAATGCAAGCTATATGCCAGTCTCACACTCATTGATTTCCTTTTATTTTTTTCAGTTTCCATCCTGGCTATCTTCCCTCTTGCTTGTTCTCTCTTGAATCATGAGCATATGTTCTTTGCTCTTCTCTGTGGCCCTGTTTGGTATAATCTCTTGAAAGAGTCTTCCAAGAGGAGGTTTCTTTAAAGTTCATACAGTTTCTCCATTACCTAAAATCTCAGAGAACTAGACTTTTGAGGATTTTTCTTCTGCTTGCAGAAATAGGTTTCCATTTTTCTGCTATATCTGACATGAACATTAGGCAAATTTCTCCAGAAGCTAGATAAGAATGGATTGGAAGAAGGGAGACCACTTTGGAAACCATTTCAGTAGTCCAGGTGAGTTCTGATGAGAACTTAAACTAAAGAGGTAATTGTACCAGTGGCAAGTCATCCTGGGTACCCTCCTCATTTATGTTGAAGTGTGTAAGTTTTTTAAGCAGTTATGTCTCCCAGCAAATATGATTTTGCTGGCATAGTTGGATCAGAGAAGAACTTAAGAACTTTCTCATCTTTCATATTCATATGTGTAGCCTTTCTGTGTTACCTCATCACTTGTGGTTATCTCAACTCCTGGAAATCTTTAGATTTTTTTTCCCCACATGAACTACTGCTTAAAAAAATCTACCCCATTCATATTCCCTGCTTAGACAATCAGCACATACCTTGGTTATTGGAAATTTTATTTAACCAAAATGTTTACTTATCAATTTGACATTGTCTACAAACAATGTATAGCAGCATAAAATAGGGGGTAAACTAAGTGATTTTCAAGATTCTTTTCAGCAAAGAATTATGATCCCATATATATAAGATCTGAAATTGGAGGGTAGAGAGAGTTCTATTGCTACTAACATATATTACATTCCCCTTATACCCAGTATATGGCTCTTTATCACATACCTTGTTTATACATATGTGTGTGTTTAGATAAGATAGAAAGAGATCTCCTAATTTCCAGCCCTCTGAGGTTAACTATAGTAGTACTTACATGTGTGACTTTGAAAAAGCCATTTTCCTTCTTTGGGACTCAGTATCCACAGCTATATGACCTCCATAGTAGCTTCTGACTTTGGATATATGAGCCCATCAATGTCAGATAGTCCTTTTCTGGTCTTTGGTTCAAATCTGTCCAGCTGGGAAGAACCCATACAATTTGTTTTCATCTTCAGAGATCTTCAAGTCATCTCCACATCATGGAGAAAGAATGAAGAGGACCTTGCAGAAGGAAGGGACAATAAGTATGATTCAACTGGAATTAAATATGGGGAGAGCACAATTCTCTTTCCAGATAAAAAAATGCTTATTCCTAAGAAGTAGGAGAAATTCTGTGCCTTCTTGATTTCCAGAGGATATCCAATGAAGAGGAAACTAAGCCCCGACTCCATCCCTAACAGTAAGAATGATTTTCCCTTCTTGTGCATTTACGTTAAAAAATCTGCATCTTCCTTGTACTTAATGCTAGTAAGGATTGATGTAAAGGTGCATTCTAAATTGTATTTTTATTATAAAGGCCAGGGTATAAATCAACTCTGCCACTTCCCCAGGGGAATAACTTTTGGGGAACAGGAAAGTTCTTTGAAATGATGCTGAGGAAAAAGACTTCATTCCTTTCTTTCATCACCACCATCCCAGAATATTCTATGAGTAATTAAGATGCCCTTCCTGCCATGCTATGGTTACCATTCTCTCCACCTAAGAAGAAGCAAAATGGAATGCATTACTAGAAAGACACCAAAAATGGGAATAATTCCAGTTTGTGGTGGTACATTTAATAATCTTTCAATGGGCACCACAAGTAATTTCTATTAAGAGAGAGAGAAAAAAAAGCAGGGGGGAATGAAAGGAGAGAAAGAGAGAGAAAAAAGGCAGACAGAAAGACAGGTGGGGGAGAGGAGGAGGTGGGCAGGCAGACTTTTTTAATCTGAGCCAGCAGTCTATCCATGATATCATCCTGTCTCCAAATTCCTGTGAAGTCATTTTATCTGTTTGTGATAACAGGGTCTGGGCTTGGAATCAAGAGATGTGGGTTCAAGGTTCAGTTATAATATTTAACAACAATGTGAAAATGGACATTTCATCTCACTTCTCCAAGTCTTAATCTTCTCTTCTGTAAAGTGAGAATCATATTCTTTGTACTACCTGTTGTTGTTATTTGCCCTTGGTGCTCAAAGAGAACTAAAATGAAATCATGGTTTTAGGATTAATGTCCAAAGTGTCTAATTGAGGCTGGTCATATTAAGGCATACTAAGTTAAATAGTCTGTATGAACATTTGAGGGGGGGATGTCTCTAAATTTGTCCATCTCACATTTCTTTTGAGCTACTGCAATTGCGCTCTGTTCATAGACTTTGATATAGGCTTGCCATGCTGGATGGTCCTACACCAGTGTCCCCATGTCTTATACTGAATTTCAGACTTTTTCAGGGAGAACTTGAGAGTATCCTTGTATCACTTCTGACCTCCACATGGATACCTGCCTTGTGTGAGTTTTCCATAAAATAGTCTTTTAGGCAAATGTACATTTGGCATTTGAACAACATTGCACTCTGCAGTAGCATGAATGCTTGGCAGTTCAACTTGAAAGAGTACCTCACTGTCCTCTCTACCTTATCTTGACAGATGGATTTCAGAATCTTCCTAAAATAATTCAGATTTCTGGCATGGCTCTGGTAAACTGTCCAGATTTCACAGGTTTACATCAATAAAGTTTACACAGCTACTCTAGAGACCTTCAGTTTGGTAGGCAGTAGTCTAATATCTTTAATCTCCCACACCTTTTCTTGGAGCCTCCTTTGTGTTATTTACCAAAAAGGGGGTGAAGGAATGAAGATTTAGAAAACAGAAAGCTCTCTCCCTTTCAGTGATCTGGTGCCAATAGTGAAATCTCTAGGTGAAAAGAATAATTTAGTGTTTTGCTTTTTTTCTTTTTACAAAGACATGCCATGGGAGACCTGAAAGACAAAAAGGTTCCTAAATAATAGAAATCTAAGTTTGAATCCAAGCTTCAACAATGTTTAGCTGTAAGAAAGTCATTTCAATTAATCAATACATTTTATCTAAGTATCTACTATATGCCAAGCCTCAGTTTCTTCATCTATAAAATAGAGATCATATTTTGTTAAAAGGGAAATACTTTGGAAATCTTCAATGAGAAGAGAAATTGGAGTTGGTTTTGTTATAACTTAAAACGATCCTTAAAGTTCATTATGGCACATGGCATTGGGGAAATATAGACAAACTTAAAACAACTACCCTCAAGTGCCCTACAGGATATTGAGAAATAGCTAACAGTAAAGTTTGGAAAGCTAGAATCACCAGTTCAGATGACAACTCCAGACTTCAAGCATCCCACCATTGCATATCAGCTGAGCACAGAGACACGGCAGGTGGGCTATACAGCCCAGCTTGGGGAGCTCAAGTGGATTTTCTCCTTGCTCTTTCTGATGAAACCTCACACAGGCTTCAGATGTAACATTTTTTCTAGTATTGGAGGAACAAACAGTGAAAAGTGTGAATGTGCCCCCACTGAGTTCAAGGTGGCCAACTCAGACTCCCTATATATCCTATTCCATCTCATATAAAGAAGTGAGTCTTTGGAGATTGAAAAACCAGGATTTCTAAGAGTTTGTCATTAATTCTCTATTTAAAGACCTACTATAATAGAAAGCTCACAAAGCAATCCTTATTATCACAGGGCAGCTTTCATTGGTATAAATTCTTATGTAAACCGAAAGGAAATCTGCCCCCACACACACACCCTTCATGAAGTCTGACACAGTTGATCAAAAACTTTTCATAACTCCTTATCACTTATTGACCAAGATGGGAGCTACTTAATCAGGTATTTGAGGCTTTCCCAAATCATGGTCAAAATAAGCTCGTTCTATTCTTCCTCTCCATGTTCCTCACTTAGTTATTCTGTGATGCTCATTCATGTTCTTTGCAATGCTGCTCATGTTCTTCCTTTGATCTTTGCCTGTCCAGATCCTAATATCTTTCTTAGTGCAAGTCTCACCTATTAGACTGAGACTTCCCTCATCACCCTCAGCCCATGAGGTGATCTTCCTTCACAAAACCCTTAAAACAATGATTTTGAACTTCTCTAAATACTCTACCAAACATTTTAATTATTACTATAAGTGCCAGCTCCTTTCCTAGACAGGAAATTCCAGTCTAAATTCCACATCCCATTCTAGGTTTTTCTCTTCATTCAGTTAAGAGATCTAGTTTGGTTGGTATCTGGGAATCAAGAAATATTTATTGGCTTAAAAATGATGTTGACACCATTTTTCTTGATCCTACTGACATTTTCCAGTCTACACTTAAATCCCTATCTCCCTTCTCTCTCAATGCAAAGAACATTCTTAAAGGGAACAATTGTTAATGGGGAAGAGGATTAATGCCCTTTATTGACAGTAGAGAACTGCCAATGACCATTGAGCAAGAGGGTTCTTGACTCCTCCTATTGATTTTCCTTACACTTATGCAATCATTTTATGTGTTGTTCTCTTGCTTCTTTTCAGAATCTCTTTATACAATTCTTCCTTTCTGTATCTCAGTGCTTTCTTCAGAGAACACAGCATTCCTTTGTATTCTTATACCACAATTTGTCCCGCCATCCCCAAATATTTCCTCATATTTTTGATTTCAAGTTTGTTATTTTTTTAAAAATAATCACATAATGGTTTTTTTGCATGTTTTTGTCCCTTATCATGGGCCATTTCCTGCTGCCAATAGCCATCTTTGATATAGACCAGAAGTGAGTTAAAAGAGTCTGGGCAACGTTACCATGTTCTTAGCCTAATTCCAAATGCTTTTGCAAAATGGCTAAGCAGTTCACAATCCCACCAAGTGCCAAAATCTTAAGTCTATGACCAATCGAGTAGATTTGGAGTCTATACAAAACTGATAATAACAAAACCAACGATATGTTTTTTTTTTATTTCTATGGCACTTTAAGCCATAGAGTGGTCATTCCTTACCCAACCAATGGTAGGAGATAATGAAGTTACAATTGCCGTTTCACAAAGGAGTGAACTAAGAAGAGAAATAATGTCAAGGTGACACAGAGAGGAAGAATTTGAGCCAGAATTCTTATCCAAGACTCTCTCCTGTTGCTCACAGTGTTGCTACTGTGTGAGGATGGAGAAAAGAGAATGGCAAGAATGACCCTTCCTTGACTCTCAGTTTCAATAATCACCTCCACGTGAATAATACCAAAAGCACTGTCTCTTGAGCTAAGAACTCTGAGGCAATGCGGCATAGTGTTGGATCTAAAGTCTAGAACAACAGAGTTCAAATCTTGACTCAGACCCTAGCCAAGTCACCCAATCTATGTGCCTTGTTTTGATCATGCACAAAAGGAAAGGAACATACTCCATGGCTTCTAAAATCTATGATCCTATCCTTTTCATCCCACTGTTGGATATCTCCACCTTTCTATTTTCTCATTGCAATAATCCCTATCTATGTGAAGGGCAACACATTTGTCTTCCCCCAAGTGTCTTTTCCTCCTTATTTTTTCCTACCAGATTAATTTTTCTCCAAGTAATTTCAGTATCATTTTCCTACTTCAACATCCATATCCATATCTATTTCCTTCTTTAAGGTAGTACTGTGGGCAGATAACCTCTGTTAATGGCTGAATTAATATTATAATATTTTGTCAGATTTTGTTATACATGTCTAGCCTAATTTTACTTAGTTACACTATTACTACTTTCCTCTCCAATCCTGAAGTCAGAACTCTGTTCCTCACACTTACCACATCTTTCCAGGACTACATTAATACACATTCAGCCTGGGTCCCTTTGCTTTCCATTTCTTCCCCTCTGTTTACATATCCTAGGTTACCATTCCTCATTTAGTGCTTTTATAATGTACCTCTTCCCTCAAGAGATTTCAGGATGGGTAAGCTTGATAAGAGTAAATAGTGTATCTTGATAGAGAGCTATTTAGGCTACATTAAGACTAAAAAGTCTCTCTACATTAAGAGACACTAAGATATGAGATAGGGAAGATGCTGAGCACAGAATGAGCTTTTTGTAAGTGATTAGTGATTGATTGTTTAGTTGAGTATCAGTAGAATTATCAGGCCCACTGTCTTTTACCCAGGTCATATCACATATGGAGGAATGTATCAGAGTCTGGGCCAATCCTTTTTAGAAAGAGCATTGATTAGGATAAAACAACCAGGAGGATGAAAAGAATGGAGAATATGTCATGTAAGTATTAAAGTACCTGGTGATATTGAATACATACAAGAAAAGACTGAGGGGGAAGAGGAGTGGACCACAATAGTTGTCTTCAAGTTTTTGAAAGATTGCTGTGTAGAACAGACATTTTTTTTATAAGCCTGATAACACATTGGAATTTTCCAATGCTAGAATGAACTTGAAGGACAGTGAATTCTTCATTATCGGATGTCAGTTTCTCATGCATATTCCAGAAGGTATTCCTGTTCAGGAAAACATGAGACTCCCGAGTCTCTGAGGTCCCATTCTACTTTGTAATTCTACCACGCTGTGATTCCATGCTATATCCTGGATCCATTTTAAACTCCTAGGCTGGAATTTCTGGTTTTTGATCCTTGGGGCTGAACTAAATTCTTTCTCTAAGCTCTGGTTGAAGGTATGACCGGGCCACCACAACCAGAATTATTGGAGCCGTTACAGAATTTTGCTAATTCAATAATCCATGGGAAGAGTCATTCCTACTAAGAGACACAAAATCTCTTACACCTTGAAAAGAGATATAATTTCAATCTTAAACAAATGACTCATCTTGTCAATTCATAAATATGCACAGTCTTACCCAGGATCATCTTCTCTTGTCTCAGATAAAGAAGGTGCTTCTTTTTATTCTCTTGATCTCACAGTTGTTGGCCAGAGATGACATTTAGGTCTTTTTGTTATTTTTGCCAGAATGAGAGGGCATTATCTCTGCCCAACATTGGGAGAGGTTGAGAGGGATGAAGTTATAGCAGGGAAGAGAGGAAGCAGAAATCTATCATCCCAGTATTTTTGTGTCTCTGTTTGCCATTGTTTGATGACACATGCTTTATTCTGAAAGCAAGGTACCATCTTTCACCATAATGAGTATGACCAAATGCAAATATCTATTGATTTATACAATGGTAGACCAGCTTCAGGGACAAGCAATCCATGGACAAAGTCTGCAGTCATCTTTAAGAAAAGTAATTAGAAAGATGACTATAACCTTTCTTTAATGAATAGCAATAATCAACCACTTCCTTGGTGTTCCCACAACCTTGCTCACTTGGTATAGTGGGCTTTCTGAAATCCATTCCAACCTTCGATCCCTTTCCCACTGAGAAGCTCGAAGTTGTAAAGAAATGGCTTCATTCTTTAATTGATCCATGCTTGTTTGCATATGCAGCTGCTTAGAAGCAATGGGGGTTCATTGCCTTCTGATCTGGGGGAATTTTCAGCAACAAAACGAGAGGCATTCATCATCCTTCCACTCCTGATGCTTATCCTTATTTTCTAACATGGCTTGGGCTGGAATCCCTCTTATCAGTGTCTCAGATGGCTCCTGAGTAAAAGGAGTGGGGAAACTGAACCTAAGAAAAAAAATGTCCCCAGAGAAGTCACCTAAATGTTTGGAATATCAAAATGGATCTAGCCTATAGAAAGCAGTTTTCTTCCCCATGAATTCTAAGCACATTGATAGAGAGTCAGATACTATGGAATCCAAATAGGTATATGATAAGGAAACAGAATTATCTGGCTAGCCCAATGTCTTGGGGTACATTGAATTGTAAACTTCCTCTAATGGAAAATAATTATAAAATCGTAAGCATAGATCTGGAAGGGAGTTGAGAAGTTTACAAGTACTTTAGAAACCACTTTCTAGACAAAGAAGCTGAACCATTAGCTTATATTATCTGCCCACCATCTCAGATGAAGCAAGATGATATGTCACATATCTAGAACTGGGAGGGACCCAAGAAGCCAACTAATTCCATCATTTTACAGAGAAGGAAACTTAGACCCCCTGAGATTAAATGACTCAGCCAAGATTGTATAAGTAGCAAGTGTCAGAAGGAGGATTTAAATCACCAGCAGCAGAAATTGGAAAATCATTTATCTGAGACTCTGGAGAAGGATTTCAACTTTTTTTTTTTTTTGCTTTTTGCTGAGGCAATTGGGGTTAAGTGACTTGCCCAGGGTCACACGGCTAGGGAATGTTAAGTGTCTGAAACCAGATTTGAACTCAGGTCCTCCTGACTTCAGGGCTGGTGCTCTAACCACTGCGCCACCTAGCTGCCCCCGGGATTTCAACTTTTATAAAGGACATTGGCCGCTCTGAATTGTGGAGGGAAACAGGGGAAGTTGGGACATCTCGATGGTCAGCCCAGAAGTAGCCCAGCCTCCTCACTGTCCACAATGTCAAACCTCATCTCTCTGAAGGACTTTCTATTACCAGCCTTGTCCTTCCCCAAACTCCTGTCCCATATTTTCCCACTACCTGTAGAAGTCTGACTAGAACCACACACCCAGCATGTAAATTATCTAATGCATCACATGAATGTTCCTAAACCAAAGCTTGCCCCTCAGTTCTCTGTGTCTGGAATGGCAGCAGTCCCCTTTTGTGTACTCTCTCAGGCTTAAAGCATCCATACCATCTTTGGCACCTTTTTCCAGATTATGAGATCAGAAGGGCTCAAACTTGGTGGATGGTTGGTGGCTAGGCTGAGATGTTGGGCATTCTGAATCATGGCAATTATCTGAGGAATTGATCTGTCACAGATTGAAAGAAGCTATGGGCACATGGCCACGAGAAAGCTAGTAGTGAACCTTTCCTTCATTCCAAGTTACAGGTGCATGGGCTCAGAGACAAATGGGAGGAGAATGTCAAGAGGGAACCATATGGAAGGGACTTTAACCACACCTGAACAGCGATACAGAAGTGGGGACCATGAGTGGCCATGATTGTTTTGCATGATTGGAAGACTAATAGTTAACACCGTGGTATTCCTTTCATTCTGGCTTCCTGATCTGATGCTGGCTTCCCAATTTTAAATTCCTGTTATTCCCTTAAATCTTGGGTCTTCACAGATGCAGCTGGGCATTTGTTTTTTCCATTTCTTACCCAATCTCTTCTTTTTTTTTTATTAAAAGTTTTTTATTTACAAAACATATGAGTGATTTTTCAACATTGACCTTTGCAAAAACTTTTTTTTTGTTCCAAGCTTTTCCCCTCCTTCCCCCCACCCCCTTCCCCTAGATGGCAGGTAATCTAATACATGCTAAATCTGATAAATTATATGACAAACCAATCTCTTCTTTTGATAGAGATTGCCCTCCCCATCTTCACGTGTTGAAAGTATGATATAATAGCCTTCCACCTGGAAGCTTGCCTGCAAAATGCAGAAGAAACCATAAAGAACACAAAATAAAATTAAAAAAAACACTGCTAAGAAAGGTTATGGATTAGCCAAACAAGGGTCCCAAAGAAATAGGAATTCATTAGAATTGGATAAGAGAGAGACTAATTTGGGCTGCATCACAAAGCTGATTTGAACACTGTAAAGCATCTGTTTCTTCTTCCCACCTTCACCCTCAGGGTCATCTTACTAACAAGAGGCATTTGATGCTGGCATTGAACTTCCCCTACATCCACTCAGTTGACAAGTCCTGCCATTTCTTCCTCCAAAATATCTGTCAGAGACTGTCCTGTATAGAAGCTCCCATGGCTACCAGCCCATTTCTGAGCCCCATCCCCTCTCCCTAGAAGTATGCTAAACAGGCTCTTAATTGGCTCCTCTGAGCCTACTTTCTCCTCCTGCCAATTCCTTCTCCATATACTGTCAGATTAATATTTCTCCTGAACAGGTGCCACCCTGTCATCTCATCTGCTCAAAAACACTCATTTCTTTACACTGTAGACCCCTGAGAGTCAAGACTCCTTAGTCTGAGGAGCAGAGGTGTCCACAATTACACTAAAACTTCATTTTCCAAGCTTAAGTCTGAGTACTCCCCTTTAGTACCAAACCCTCTCAGTATCACAGTCACATAAAATAAATGCTGTGGCTTTTAAGGTTCTGATATTCCCAATTCTTAGATTCCTCCCAACTCTGCTATTCTCTTTTCTAAGCTCCTTCTCAGCCTTGACATCCCCTGTTCTAAGCTCCCTCCCAGCTCTGACATCCTCTGTTCTAAGCTCCCTCCCAGCTCCAACATCCCCTGTTCCAAAGCTAGTCTCAATCCTAATATTCCTTACTTAAATAAAAGCTCCATGAGAGTAAGGAATCTTGAGAACAGCTGTACACTTCTCCTTCTCCCCCGCTTTTTACATCCCCAGCCCTAAGAATAAGGACTTGCCATTCTTAATAATATTTTGTTAAAATATCTAAAATATACCTTCCTGGCTGCTTTTCCAGTTCCATTCCTTACATGGGATTGAAAGCAGTTGTTTTCAACTCTAAAGGTTTATTTCACTTTGGTTGATGTGGCTGGCCACCTACCTCATGTAGCATGTTCTTTGAGGCAGTAAGGAAACTACCAAGCCTATTATAAGAACCTTGCCTTCAAAAACTTTGCAGTCTTATAGCAGGATAATATCTCAACCCAAACTCTTGCCTAGTTTACTTTGTTAATATGTGAAGACAGCTAATATCGGAACATCAACAATGAAATGACTTTCACACTGGTTCTAGGCCAGTTCTTTGTAATTTCAAGGCATCATGTTCCATAAACATAAAACTCTCCTATAGGAAAGGGTCAAAACTGCAAGTTTTCTTAGGGGAACAGCCTCACAAATAAAATCACCTCTTATTTAATTATCCAATTCATTGCTACAATGCTTGCTCTCCAACAGGACTTATTCCTTGCGTGTTTCCTGAAATAATAAGGTTACGATGTTTTCTCAAGCCATTAAATTCAGAGAGCCCTGCACACTGCTGTTCCCCCACCCCCTTTAACAATGTTTAGGGGATATTAGTCACAGTTACAGTACAAAATATCATCCTCTGAGTTCTGTTTCCAACAATACAATTTTCTGCATGCACTCAAGTGGAGGGACTCTTATTTGAATTGATGGCACTGTTACTAGTTTCGCCTTGGATCTCTACATCATGTCCTTAAAACAGAATACAGAACATCGAGACTATTTAACGTCTTTATTAAGGTGGTGAAAGGTCACAGAGACATGGCCAGAGTATTCCTTTACAAATCTCTGCAGTGCTAAATAAGAGAATGCAGTGAAACTAAGTGGGGAAAGAAACTCCTCTCTCTGGTGAGGGCCTGGATAAAAAGGATTCTCTCTCTAGACTGCCCAGTAAGGGCGAGGAACAAATAAGTTTGGATAGTCTTCCTGGTTTTTATCTTAACCCTTGTCCATGCCATACCAACCCCAATCAACTCTTTAATAGAGTTTCATGGGGAAGTCAACAGAAAAAAAAAATAAGTTTTCATTTGAATGACTCCTCTGGGGATTCAAACATGAAGGGAGGGAAAATTTATCCTTATCAGCAGGGAATTCATATCCTATGGAAAAACTTGATGATTTTTTTTCAGGACCTATAAGGCCTTGAGTGTCTAATTCTGTAAATGTTCAGTAATGTAGAAGTAAATGGGCCCATTGATCATGGCAGTGCAACAGTTGGTTGCCTAGGGGATTGGTCAACACCCCCTTATAATAAAGAAGCATTATCGCTGCTATAGAGAAGTTGGAGACAAGAGATGAGATTACTTATCCGTCTATGTTGATTATCTTTCTGAGAATTAGGTAATTTAGGAGTCTCAAGTAGGACTTCTGTTGCTGAAAGCCCTGCACTTGCTGCTTTTCCTGCTTTGGAGGGACTTCCAAGATGCATTGAACTCACAAACACGAAACTGACTTTGCAGAGTATTGATTCTTTCCCCTAAAAAGCTCCTTCCCCGATCCTCACTCGCAGGCCTTATTAATTGCCATTAATCACTAGCATGAGTCACTCCAGTATCGATAGAAATGTAGCAGCACTTATCCCAGTAGGGAATAAATTTCCAGAATTCACATAAACTTGGATGGGGCCATCACTTGGTACCTGAACTCGAGTCCCTCTACAAAACAGCTTCCTAGCAGTCATCCAGATTTTGTTTGAAATTAGTCAACACATAAATGCCTCCAAGTAAGTGCAAAAACCTAAATCCTAAATTCTGCCTCTCAAGATATCCCATTCCACTGCAGTCAATTGCTAATCCTGACTCAATTTTCCTTAATTTGTCCCTATAATTTTTCAGGTTCTACTTGTCTGTCTTCTCAGGACAAAAAGAACCAAAACTTCCTTGTGTAAAACCCTAGAGGGGAGGAGAGGATTTGAAATGGTAAATCTAACCTAATTAACTGTCTGGCAGTGATAGCCAATGTGATCTCTGTTAAATGTAGGGTCCTGCCTGGGTTAAAACTGAGTCCTTTGCTTTTTTGGCAACTTCTGGAGAGATTCATTGCTGGGACTTTTTTATTTGTATTTTTTAGATATTCTGGACTGTAAAATAGTAGAGAAATTCTGCAACTTTTAAAAATCTGTACATATAAGTAATAATTATTTTCTAGTGAGCGTTCCTTCCCAAGTCAGTTCCATTAGTAAAATTTGGCAAACTTTTTCAATTGTTGACTGGTTGACTATTAAATACAGATAATTTTATTGAATTCCATGTAAGGTTGGATGCATTGATGTATTCTGTTTTACTGAATCCTGTGTAAGCACAAATATTAAGTGTAATATGAGATATCTAAAATTATTAGATTGTTCCTTTCTAGTAAAAATGTTCCTATTATTCTTTTTTGCACCTAAATAGACGTAGGCTGTCATAGAAAGAAGAATGCCTCATACTTTCTTAGGGTGAGAAAGCCTGTGACTAAAATTCACAGATAAAGAAGTAGCAAAGAACAGGAACTAACTCAGCCCATTTGCCTTCTTTTCCTGATGGTTGTGAGTTTGAAATACCATTTGGATTACCCCAGGAATGGCAAGGATCCATGGGGAAATTGCAGATTTCCTTTGGGATAAGGGATCCAGAAGAAATTGCCAGGATCTTTGTGGATATTATCTATGCTATAAGGACCCCTGAAGAAGTTTATTGAGGTTTTCACATTTGAGAAAGGGACAATTCCGATTTAACCCTAGACCACAAATCCCTCTAAGAACAGTTTCATTTAGCTTGGAAAGTTCATTTTGACCCAGGTTTCTGGTCAAGATAGAACAAAATTTTCTTTGTGTTGATTCCTGTGTTTGTGCATTAACAAAGGCTAAACAAAGAAAAATAGCTGATAAAGAAAGTTGATAGAAATAGCTTATTTGATGGTTTCTTGTTTTAATGACTTATTTGAGGAACTCTGAAATGTTCCTTGTCCTTTGAAGTTGCAAAACTTTATTTGGAAATCATTGTAATTTTAATCTGTGCATTTGGGATGGCATATGATATTTGAGACTTAACTGTATGACACTATGGGTCTGAGATTGGAACCCAAGATGGGTTTAAGATTTGGAAACAGGACTGTGTGTTATGAGAAATGAAAGAAACTATGAACCTAATCTTTTCTCCTTCCTCTAAAGCTGAAGTGGTGCAAGAAGGAAGGGGGACGGACTATAGCTCCTATATGTTGGGAAGAGGGAAATAAGTTTTTGTACTTGCCATTTTACCTTCTGAAGTAAACATTCCTTTATAAAAGCTGGAAGGCACCAACCTCTATACTTGGTGGGGGGAGGAACATCATTTTGGGGGTTAAATTGAGTATCGAGAACCCCCCAATTTTTTAATGATACCAGAGAAACATGTGAGAGGAATAAAAATCTCACAAAGCTGGTTTTTATGCTATGAATTAAGTTCAATTCAACCAGCATTCATTAAGCAGTTAATGTGACCAAGATATAGTGCACCCACATGGATTATATGTAGTTCAACAAACACCTAGTAATCCAGTTTAACTAATATATAAAGTGTATGAAAATACATTAATATGAAACAGGTCAAGAGATGTGGTTGAAGACCCAGCTAACTCTACATGACTTTAAAATTCAAATCTGAACCGAACTTTCCTATCCTTCTAGCTCTTGCCCTCTACCACCTTCTATTACTGCATATTTGTTTCTCTCTGTTTCTTTTCCCTTAGTACACTACTGAGTGTCAGGATCATTTCTTTTTTCTTTTGATACAAAGATATTGTACTGCAACACAGGAGTACTTGTGGAATAGGATGGAGTATCAGGCTGAGGAGTTTTTATTTTCTCCTAGAGGCAATAAGGAGCCACTGAAACTTTTTGGACAGAAATGTGAGAATTGAAAATCAGTCACAGTGACCGTACCTTCATTTTCATGTGCAAAAACAAACAAGAAGTAGAATTTAAAGTCAATTATTTGAATACGGGAAACCAGGCAACAATTATCCAGTAAGTATTTATTAAGTATCCCGAATAATTTAAAAGAAAAAAAAAGTCCATGAAATCATTGGTGTTTTTATCTATAGTGATGAAATTACATGAAAAACTGCTAAGTAGTAGCTTCATTTTGCTTTGTAAAAATTTTGTCTTCTATCCCTTTCAACACTTGATTGAATGATACTCTTTATAACAGGATATTTTCAGGGACCTATGAAGGAAAATATTATATCTGAGGGCTTGTTGTTCTTTTATTTTTATGCTAAAACATGAGGAGAAGAATGAGGAGGAGGAAAATGATGATAATAATGGAGTACAGAGCATGGACACTGATTTAACAGTCCCATTGTGATGTTGACCAAACCTTTTGGTCAAAGAAATATGTAGACTATGAGGAAATAAAGTTCCCAGTTAACTCTAACTCCTGGCAATCTGCTCTCTACTTTTTACTCTCACTTCATAGTTGCTATAGCTTTTTCTAAACCTAACATCCAATCACATTATCTCAGTCTCCACTTAGCCTTAACCCATGTAGCTTTACAAACATTGCTGATAGTTCTTTATTGTTAGAACTATTTCTTTCCTTTTCACCCTTTATTTGGCACTATTCTGGTTTTCCTTTTAACTCTCTGACCATTTCTTCATCTCTTTTCTGATTCATTTTCCCTGTCCTTGCCACTGAATATAGCTATGACCCAAGATTCAATCCTAAATTTTCTTCTTTTGTTTCATCCCTCTCTTTAAGTATTATATGCTTGCAATTATTATTTCTTTCCAATTCTATATTTTCAGCCCTGAAATCTCACTTGAACTCCAGATTTTCCTCTTCATATTGACTTGTAATATATGTAAAGCACATTGACTTGTATGTGTAAATATATTGCATGAAAACATGTAAATGTATATAATATATTGTATGTATGTAAACATGTAATATACATAAAGCACTTTTCAAATCTGAAAAAACCTGTAAATATTATTATTATTATTATTATTGTTATTGTTATTATTAGTGGTAGTGGTGATACGTCTTAATGGCTGTCTTCCTGCTCCTTCACAGATGTAATCTGTGGAGCTGTCCTTGACTCTTTCCTTTTCCTCACCCCTTATGTCTGAGAGTTAACACTTCCAGCACCTATTTCCTTGTTCCTGTTCATGGCCATATTGCATCTTCTTTTGAGCCATTTGCAGTTGTAATCTACCCAGAATAGAGGTGTCTATAAGAGCAGCTAGGAAAGGTTACATGGCCATTCCTCAGATATGTTTATAAAGGAGATTTTTATCCAACCTCTTATTTCTGGGATTCTGGGGTGCAAAGCCAACAGAATTTCATGGATATGTTAAAAAAATATCTCCTTAGGCACCAGCCCTGAAGTTAGGAGGACCTGAGTTCAAATCTGGTCTTAGACACTTAACACTTAACGTCCTAGCTGTGTGACCTTGGACAAGTCACTTATCCCCAATTGCCTCAGCAAAAAACAAACAAACAAACAAACAAACAACAACAACAACAACAAAACAATCTACTTGGGGAATAGGCAGATGGATGGGGTGGAGAAGGAGTACAATTATAATCCAGGTAGAACAGGTTGCAATTTCAGCAAAATGCTAGAGACAGGAATGAGTCTAGAATGTTTAAGTAAGGTGGACAGGTCTGATTGGAACACTTTGTCAGGGAGAAAGAGAAAGTCAAAGAGATAAAGAAAGGCTTCCCTTTAGCACAGATCTTCTCCCTCACAAAAACGTGGATTCCCAATCCCTGTTCAGATAAGGGATGACTTGGAGATATAGGGGAGATCTCTTCCTGCTCTGAAAACCTGAGAGTCTCAAAATCCATCCCAAAGGTCTCAATAAATCCCACAAACTACTACATGAATATAAAGCTGCTTTCTGGATCCGTAGCTGCCAGACACCAGATTCTCTTGCCCTAGAGACTGCCTGTGTCAACAGTTGAGATGTGAAGACACTTTTCTGAAGGCTGCTAAGCCAAGTTCCAATATAGCTTTTCCGTAAGATCAAGGGAAATGAGGTTTCTGTTTTGTCTCTTTCAACTAAAAGACAAATTAACAGCAGGAAAACAGTTAGGAGGAGCCTTTGGCAATCAGCTGGATTGGGAAAGAGGAAAGATTCAAAGTAATAGTCCAGCCTTGCCATGTCTGGCCCAATGGGATTTTCTCCTTAATGGTCAAATCAAGTCATAGACTACATGGTCCTAGAAGCAGTGGCAGATTTCAGGTTACTTGTAAAGTTGTTAAAGTCTTTTTCTCTATTACCCCACCCATTCCTTGTCCACTCTGTTGTCTCCTATTCCCCACCAACCTTCACCATTGCTCCCAGGGTTCCTGCTATCTTTCCTCTAGTGATATTAAATGGCTTTCAGAAAGATCCCTCACTTACCATTCTGAAAAAATTCAGGAGTTTAGAAGTGAGGGTAATTATATTCATTTCAGTTAAAAAGATCATAGACATACAACTGGAAAATATCTAATGCAGCCCTCCATATTTCACAAATGAGGAAACCGAGTGAAGTGAAATAACTTTCCCATAGTCACACACCTAATAAGACACAGAGATAGGATTTGAACCTTGGTCCTCAAGACTCCAATTCCACATGGCAGATGCTTTTTTCCTACGTTGCATTACAATGATTTAGTATCTATGATCAGGAGGGAGCTTCTAAAGGACCCTGTCACTCCAAGTCAGCATGCTGTTTGCAACTTCTTGCCAAGGGAAGCTTGACTTGGACATGGAGAGGCTGAAGAACTTGCCCATTGTCACACACATCTGATTTATGTCAGAGGGAAGACTTACACTCAGGTCTTCGTGATTGCAAGATCAGGGCTCTGCCCAGTTTTAGAAAATCATGACATCCATAGAATGGACAACACAAGGGAAAGACCCTCCCAGATGTGACAAATTATGAAAAGGACCCAAGAGAACATCTAGTCCAAGCAGCATCTGAGCCGGTAATGTTCTGCAATATCATGTTTGTAATGCTCCAAGGAATGGTAGTTGAATACCACCCAATGTATTCCATTCTTCTTGAGCTCTCAAAAACAATTTTCTTTGAACCTAAACCTGCCTCTTCAAAAATTCCCTCCTTTACTCCTACTTCTACTTTCTAGAACCAACCAGAAATGGTCCAGTCTACCATGACTGAACCTCATGACATACCCTTAGATCCCTGTAGATGACAAATGTATGCATTTTTCAGCTTTATCCCAGGGAAAAAAAAAACCCTTATTTCCTTCACCAGATCTTCCTAAGGTATGTTTTCTTTTCTTTTCTTTTTTTCTTTTTGCTGAGGCAATTGAGGTTAAGTGACTTGCCCAGGGCCACACAGCTAGGAAGTATTAAGTGTCTAAGACCATATTTGAACTCAGGTCCTCCTGACTTCAGGACTGATGCTCTATCCACTGTGCCACCTAGTTGCCCCCTAAGTTACGTTTTCTAGTCTTCTTCCCATCTTGGTTGCCCTGCTCTGAAGTCATAGTAACTTACCAGAGTCCTTCCTAAAATGAGGTACTCAGAACTAAACAATACTCTGGGCATACCATGGAAGACCACACTGGGAATATGAGCTAAGATTTCCTGGATGCTAAGATTTAAGATTTTTAATTCCTAAGATTTCTCTCACTATAGAAGCCATACCAATATATGAAGTCAGCTAATGTTGTATGAGGTGTTTTTTTGTTTATTTGTTTTGTTTTTCTCCTTCTTGTTGCCATCACACTCAAGGAAGAATTAATCTTTTTTCAGTATACTAAAATCCTCAGACATTTTCCCCATTTTTTAAAAACTGTAAACCTAAGCATAAAGGATATGCACGGAAACAATCATAGGCTCGTGTTTTTTGTCTCTCCCATCCATTGTCTGTCTTCCCATACATTAGTGAAGATATCTTCCATCCTTCAGTGATCTTAATTTCTCAAAATGAACTTGATGAAAAGAGGAGCCGTGTCATATTCCCTCCTCAGCGCTGTTCAGCATCAGCGTATTAATAAATTCAAGGTATTGTACAGCTTCCCCAGTTGGGTCCAATGTCCCACAGGCAGTATTATTGACTGCTATGAAAAGCAGATATGAAACTGCATATTCATCAGTTTCTTGAGCATTCTAATCAGGGAGATGTTGCAGTGCAAACGAGCTGCGATATTCTTTTATTTTTGAGAGATGGGCAGCTTTGGAATCTAATAGACCATAGCTCAGTAATGCCAGCCTGGGGATGGCAAGAAGTAGAGTGTATGTTTTTGTTGTTTTTTATTTTTAATGGCATATTATTAGCTTATAGGTAGTGGTGTGTGTGTGTGTGTGTGTGTGTGTGTGTGTGTGTGTGTGTGTGTTGTACATAAAGGAAGCTATTAAGAAGAAAGAATTCTCTGGATTGGTTGCAAAGAAAGTAAGCGTATTGTCAAATATTCTCTTTTCAGTTACTCCCCAATACATCTTTCTAAGACCAACTTCTTGGACCATCTTTAGACACTAGGGACATATATACAGTCCAATCAGCCCTGTAATAATGGAACTGATGAAGGTTAGAACCTCTTCATTAAATGTCACATGATGGCAGGGAACATGGACAGTATTCTGCTTATAATCCATGATTATAATTATTAAATTCAATAGTGGTCATTAATAAGTTCTTTACAGGTAGGAAGATTGAGAGCAACATAAAAAACCATTTTCCCCACAAGAAAAACAATAAATTTGAAAAAAAAAAAAAAGTACAAAGTTCTAACTCCCAACAAAAAGTGCTCTCTACTGGGACACAATTTCCTTGACACTTTTTACATGACTGAAATTTGTTTTCAGTGGCAATGATAGACAAGCCACAAAATTTCCAGTCCTACTCATTTGTGTTCTAAGAGAGTCCACACTATAGTCTGTCTCTCAGTCTTTTGTCTGTCTCTGTCTTTCTGCCTCTGTTTCTCTGTCTCCTTGTGTTTGTGTCTCTGTGTCTCTCTTTCTTTCTCCCTGTCTCCCCCTATGATTTTTTTCCACAATACCAGGATGCCTCCACTGGTTAAATGGATGCCCCCAAAATGGGAAGTAAATTATCCATAAAAACACAGCTAGACAGTGTCAGAGTTTAGTCAGAACCTGCTTATTTTACCTCCATGCAACTTCATTATTTATCCCATGCTAAAGCAGTTAAAAACCCTCTATAGTACCACATACCATTTTTCAGTTTCTTTTCCCCATACAAAATGGAAATCAGGGAAGGATCCCTTTAGCAGCTCCTTCAGCTGTTTTGAGATGCGCTCTGTGACTAACATATCCACCAGAACTCAGTGACATTAACTAAATACTTCATTATTTGTATCAGGGATGACTGTGTTGGAAGGGGTATTACAGCTCACTTTGGGAATTTCTAAACACAGTTAACCAAAAAGAACTGGACTGTATCTCCTCTAAATGACTATATTTTCTCCCATTTTTCCTTGCCTGGTTTAACTTGTAAGGATGATGGAAAACACTAATAAAACATTTGATGCCTCAGCTTGGTAGAAAACTTATTGGGGGAAGGGTGTTTCTCCATTGTCTCCATTTTCCTCATCTGAGGACTACAAATCTTTTCATAGCCTTTGGTTAAGTGAAGAAGACTATAATGGGTTTGTCTATTTAAGTTATGAAAACATCAATTCTCTATCAAAAGGTGGGTAGTATGTTTTAGTATAGGTCTTCTGGAGATGTGGGTAGTTATTGCTTTGATTATAGTTCTCAAGTCTTTCAGGATTTTCTTTAAAATGTTGTTGTCATATAAATTGTTCTCTTGGCTCTCTGACTATATTCTGAATCAGTTCAACTTTCCCAGGAATCTCTGAAATGGTATCTTTCAGCATTTATTTTGGCTAAATAATGTTCCATTATGGCCTTATTATAATAACATTATAATTTGTTCACCCCTTTCCCAAATGATTGGAATTTCCTTAGATTCCAAGTCTTTACTTCATGTGTGTTTCTATCCTTTTAAATCCTACTTCAGAATCGGAAAGGTGTTTTTTTTGTTTGTTTTTTTTTAAAGAAGTTCTCCTCTTCAGTGAATTTCTGTGTCTCTTTTGCCATTAGACCAATTCTATTTTTAAGGTGTGATTTTCTTCAATATTTTTATTATACCTTTATCAAGCTATTAATTCTGTTTTCATAATTTTCTTACATTAGTCATATCATTTTTTTTATTATTTTCCTCTATTATTCTTATTTCTTTTGGGCTCTTTTATCTAGGGGTGGGAAAGCTCCAGACTTTTTCTTCCTGCTGTTTTCAGAATTGCTTCTGGAGTCTACAAGTTTTTTGTGCTTCCAAGATGGTGGTCCCAAGAGAGGCATGGCCATGGCTTTTTGAATTTATTTTACCAATGAAAAGTGCTTTTATCTGCTTTGTTACTGCTCCAACTCCTTTGTGACCGACTACTAATACTCTTTTCCACCAAGGAACTGGGACACAGAACTGTGTATGGATAATAAAGTTGCCGATAAGCACGAGCTGTAGCCAGTGCCAGCAAAGAGTCCCTTGTAATCTCGTCTTGAACAGTTGTCTGACATACTGTCCCAACATCCTTATTATCATCTCTGGGCTGAAAACTTTCAAAGGTACTGGTCTTGCCACATATGCAGGTTCCAGTTAGAACTCCACCCTGGTAAGTTATAGACTTCTCCTGCCAACCTCTTTAGTTTCTAAGGCTGGGAAAATATCTTACCCTGCCTTTCTGTTAGCTTTATTCCTCCAGAATTTGATTTGAAGTACTATTTTAAAGTTGTTTGGAAGGGAATGTTAAGGTAATTCAGCAAGATAATTGCCTTTAATCTGCCATCTTGATTCCCAATTAGGAACATTTTTTTTTAAAGTTTTGGTTTTGTAATAATGGTTTGTGTTATCTCATGGAATTACTGATTTCTATTTAATATATTCTCATTTTCAGGGAATCCTTTATTTGGGCAAGGTTTACTAATTTCTGTGGTAAGTTTGTCTATTTTCCTTCCATTTCAATATTTTTATCTTGCTTCCTATTTTCTAAGTATATAGGTGATTTCTGTGGGAAAAATACATTTTTCTTTAATTTCTGCTTTTCTTGATTATGGTATTATTTTCTTCAAGCTTGAGTTTTTAGGAATCTCTGTTTCTATAGTAATTGTTTTATGTCAAGTGAATTTCTGTAATTGGCTATTCTCTCTTACCTTAAAGTTTCAACATTTTTTTGGTATCCCTAAGGCCAGGTTTCTTCCTCTTGCTGCACTTTTGGATGAGGTAGTCAACCTTTCTTAGTCTTGCTCTGAATCTCACATTAGTTCCTATGCTTATCTATATTTTCTGGTTTTAACCTTGCTTTCCAGCCTATCTTTAAGGTTTAGAGCAATAGATCTTCAGGAGCTATATGGAACTTCAGGCAGAGTTCTAGGGACATCAGAGCCCTAAGGTGTTCCCAGTTGAGCTCTCCTGTGTCTTCTCATCATGCCTCTCCTAGTGGCTTCCCCCACATCCTGGGGCTTTTTCAAGGATGCAGCATGCCTTCGGCTCCTTGTCTTTCTAGCAGGTCTCAGGTGGTACTGGAAGGCTTCTTTATCAGTGCTAGTACCATGCTATTGCTGCTTGGGCAGGAGCCCTTTGTTCTCTAGTTCTGGGTCTCTGGTTGTCAACTTGTATAGTTGTTCAGTGAAAGATGCTCATCTTGTTTCTCATTGGAATTCTTGATCATTAATTGATCTGAGGCAATTTTTAGTGTTGAGCCATATAGGGATCTGATCTTCCTACCTCTAAAACCTTGGTTGCAAATTAGAAGCTTATACGATAATTTGGCACTGTATATACACTCATATAAATACATGTATATGTATATTATATATGTGAAAGTACATACAATTTATGCAGCTGAAACAAAAGATAACCTAAGGGTATTACAGATGTGACTTAGGGGAAAATATCTTGCAGAAGGTCATATTTAAACTAAGTCTGGAAGGAAGACAGAGATTCTAAGAAATGGAGGTGGGAAAGGAGAGTATATTAGACATGAGGGACAGTCAGTGCACAGAGATGGGAGACTGAGTTTTCTATATGAGAAATAGCCAATAGGAAGGGACTAGTTTGCGAAGAAATCTAAATGTTGAACAGAGGAAGTCTTTGTTTATGTTTTTAATTCCTAGAGGTAAAAGGGATTCACTGGAGTCTACTTAATATGGTAGTTTTAGAGAATGAGAATACAATAGCTATGCAGAGAATTGTATTTAAGGGAAATCATTTTGGCATCTGTGTGGAGGATGGAATCAGGAGGAAGCATCTGGAATCAGGGAATGCAGTTGGGGGATAAGCAGTGGTGTAAGAATGATATAATGGAGGAATCAAAATAAGAACTTATCCACATAAGAAGAAAGGAATATACTAGGTGAGAGAACATATAAACAGAAGAGAAAGTGGTTGCCACACACATCTTCTTCCTCTAGTGTGTTTTCTATCTAGAGATCAAAAGTTGTTTCTAATTCATTTAAGACTTGGACAGACTCACAGGAATATAAGCATTATTGTTGTACATGTCAAAACTAGACAAAATAAGCATTATTGCTGTACATGTCAGAACTAGACTTGACCTACATCTAACACCACATACCAAGATAAGATCTAAATGGGTTCATGGATATAAAGAGTGATATTATAAGTAAATTAGAGGAATGTAATATAGTTTACCTTTCAGACCTATGGAGATGGAATAAATTTATGTCCAAGGAACTGGAACTCTTAATTGAAAACCAGATAGATAACTGACTATATTAAGTTAAAAAGTTTTTGTACAAACAAAACCAATGCAGTCAAGATTAGGAGGGAAGCAATAAATTGGGAAACCATCTTTACATTTAATGGTTCTGATAAAGGCCTCATTTATAAAATATATAAAGAATTGTCTCATATATATATAAGAATTCAAGCCACTCTTCAACAGATAAGTGGTCAAGGGATATGAACAGACAATTTTCAGATGATGAAATTAAAATCATCTCTAGTCATATGAAAAGTTGCTCCAAATCACTATTGATCAGAGAAATGCAAATTAAGACAACTCTGAGGTACCACTACACACCTGTCAGATTGGCTAAAATGACCGGAAAAGTTAATGATGAACGTTGGAGGGGATATGGGAAGGCTGGGACACTGATGCATTGTTGGTAGAGCTGTTAACAGATCCAGCCATTCTGGAGAGCAGTTTGGAGCTATGCTCAAAAAGTTATCAAACTGTGCATACCCTTTGACCCAACAGCATTTCTATTGGGCTTATATCCCAAAGAAATCATAAAGGAAGGAAAGGGCCCCACATGTGCAAGAATGTTTGTGGTAGCCCTTTTTGTAGTGGCTAGAAACTGGAAACTGAATAGATGCCCTTCCATTGGAGAATGGCTGAATAAATTATGGTATATGAATATTATGGAATATTATTGTTCTGTAAGAAATGACCAGCAGGACGATTTCAGAGAGGCCTGGAGAGACTTGCATGGACTGATGCTGAGCGAAATGAGCAGAACTAGAGATCATTATACATGGCAACAACAATACTATATGATGATCAATTCTGATGGACATGGCTCTCTTCAACAATGAAATGTTTCAAACCACTTCCAATTGTTCAGTGAAGAGAGCCATATACACCCAGAGAGAGGGATGTGAAATGCGGACCACAACATAACATTCTCATACTTTTGATTGATGTTTGCTTACATTGTGTTTCCTTTACCAGATATGTCCTCTGTGTAGATACGATTTTTCTTGCACAACAAGGATAAGTTTGGAAATATGTATACATATATTCGATTTGCCAAATATTTTAACATGGTTAACACGTAGTGGATATCCTGCCATCTAGGGGAGGGGTGAGGAGTTGGGGGGAAAAAACTGTAACAGAAAGCTATGTAAGGGTTAATGTTGAAAAATTACCCATACATATGTTTTGCAAATAAAATAAAATTTAAAAAAAAGAACATAGCAAAAAAAAAAAAAAAACTAGACAGAATAGCCCATAGTTAAAAAAAAAAAACCTAGACAGAATAGCCCATAGTTAAAAAAAAAATAACAGTGAAGTGCACTGAGAACAAAAGTTAACACTTAACACTTCCTAGCTGTGTGACCCTGGGCAAGTCACTTAACCCCAATTGCCTCAGCAAAAAAAACAAAACAAAAAAAAAACAAACAAAAACAAAAACAAACAAAAAAACAACAACAGAATTTGGGGTCAGAAAGACTCAAATTTGAATTCCATTTCTGGTTCTACTTGGGTGTCCTTAGACTTTACTTTCATTTCAATTCCCTAAGCCTCAGTTTTCTAATTGAACAATTATTAAAAGACACTTCATAAGGACTTGGTTCTTCTCAGTGGTTCAGTGATCTAAGGTAACCCCAACAAACTTTGGGTAGAAAACACCATCTGCAGCCAGAATCAGAACTATGGAGATTGAATGTAAATCAGCACATGCTATGTTCACTTCTTTTTTTTTCCTCTTTCATGGTTTTTCCCTTTTATTCCAATTTTTTTCTCCCAATGTCATTCATAAAGAAATATGTATTTAAAAGTTAAAATATCCATAAAACTAGAAAAAATAAAACAATTAATAAAAACAATTTTAAAAGAAAAAACACTTCATAGCATCATCCAGAGAATCAAGTGAGATAGCCCCTATAAAATTCTTTGTAACCCTTATATCACTGTATTAATTCTGCCTGTTATTATTAAAAGATCCAGAAGAAAGACATATGAACTAGACCTTGTTAAGACAAGCACCACTCTGCAAGTGGCCAAATACTATACCCTGTATCCAATGAGAAAAACCCCAAATCTATGACCACATGTCCACCAGTGCTATCTCCTGCTGGCAAAGGAAAGATCCTGATCTTTTCAATTTCTTTCTTATTTTCCAGGTCTATCTGAACATTTCAGGAAATTCACCCAATTCATGTTTTAGGGTATTGACTTCCTGAGCACTATGAGCCCCACATGGAGATAGAACCTTGACTTCATCAGAGCTCCATGCTCCCTCACTGAACTGTCAAATCTCTTCTTAGTACAGAGATTCATTTCTGGGTCTATTAAAAGCCTCATTCTGACATTCTCCCAACTTGAAATGTATCTATTAATTCTCTTAAGATCCCTAAAAGTAAGTGGATGAAAAGTATTGCATAAAAGTATCTGGGTTCTTTTTTTAAAAGCAGGACCAGCTTTAATTATAAAAAGAGGAAAGGGTGATAAAGAACGGTAATTGAAAAGTAGTGACCTCTTTGGCTCATGACATATATAATAAGATTTTTTTTCCCTTGAAACTAGCCCAAGTCTGAGTCAGGACGCTAAATGAACAAGGGATGAAAGGTTGCTCCCAGGCATGGTGGTTGGGCTATTACCTTTAAAAAAAATTATGACAAGTCCAACATCTAAGAAGAAAGATGGAGTAAAGGGGCATCATTTAAATGTCCTCATGGGACAAGATGTCCAGAGTGTACTCAGGAAATTGAGATCATGCTCAGAGCTTGACAATCAGAAACTGTTCTGAGAGGTTTTAGTTCAAATCGATTAGTATAGATTGGGATATTCCAGAAGCAGGCCATTTGATGGTGATCAATCAATATTTGATTAACTATAGACTGAGAAGCTGCTAAAATGGTGTTGATGAGATTCAGTTAACTGTGATCATCTCTATTTCTATGGTTTCCACTGTGATTTCCACTGAGATAACTCCCTAACTAGTATGCCCAACACTGGCCCCTACCTGAATTCTCGTCTCACATCTCTAAGTACATCAGTTGGCCAACTCTCCTTGGATATACCACTAATTTTAGTCAGTGGACAAGTATATTTTTAACCCAATGCATTAGCACAGTACTTCCAAAGAAAGGCAAAAAAAAAATCCTACTCTCAAAGAGTTTGGTCTCATGCAGGACACTATGAAAATAACTATGTATAAATAGGTTATAGACATGATAAATTAGAGATATAATCTATAGAATGAAGACACGGATAGTAAGCTGGAGAGGGAAAGGCTTCTTGTAGAAGGTGAGATTTGTCTTGGGACATTATGGAAGCTAAGGGAGCTCAACTCTGCTTCAACAACCTGAAATCCTTTAAATTCAACAAAATATGTCAAATGTAGAGAACCTCTGAAAGTCAACATGTCTAAATCCAAACTCCTTATCTCTTGTTCAAAACCTTCTCATTCTGATTTTATAATTTTGACCAGTATCTCCACTATGCTCCTGTTTCAGACACTTATTAGCTATAGTCTGCGCAAGTCACTTAACTGGAATTTGCCTCAGTTTCCTCATCTGCAAAAAGGAAAGTAATGATAGAGCATACCACACAAATTTATTGTAGGATCAAATGAGATTAAAGTGCTAGATAAATGTGAGCTATTACTAATAAAAATCATCCTAATGATCTCCATTTTCCATGTTCAAACCATAATTTGAAACTTACCCTCTTCTACCCAGGGCTTGCAAATTCTCTCTCTTTATTAGTTTTTTTTTTTTCATATTTTCCCTCTCTTTCTAATCTTGCTGCTACCATGCAAGAATAATCCCCTTACTTCATCTCCCTGGATCGCTGCTGTGATTTCCTAAAGAATTACTCTTTCTGGGTTAGCATTCTTGGCCCTTCATAATCCTGGTTCAATCTTTCCTTTCTGTCTTACCTCATATTGAGGTGCTTGTGTTGTACAGTAGGTAGAATACTGACTTGGAGTCAAGAAAACTCATCTTCCTGAGTTAAATTCTGGCCTCAAGTAGTTATTAACTCTACGAACCTGGGAAAATCACAGAATCCAATTTGCCTCAGTTTCCTCACCTGTAAAATAAACTAGAGAAGAAAAGGGTAAATCACTCCAGAATCTTTGCCAAGAAAACCCTAAATGAGGTTTTGAAGTCAGACACAATTAAGAAATGAATTAACAACTGTGGCTATTAGTCTATTAACACCCTAGGAACCAGCATTACATGTTAATGTAGCTCTGTCAGCATAAAACCATTCTTGAATAATGATGATGGTAACAATGAGGATGACGATGATAATATCTAAATTTAAATTAAATTTAAATTTAAAAAATTAAATTAAATTAATTAAGTTTAAGTTTAAACTACATTTAAATTACATATTAAGGTTTGAAAAACATTTTATATATATGTGTGTGTGTATATATATATGTATATGTATATATATATTTATATATTACCTCATTTGATCCTCTCCACAACTTTGGAAAAGCAATTTCTACTATTTCCACTTTACAGTTGAGAAAACTAAGATGAGGAAAGGTTAAGTTACTTCTTCAGGGTCACACAAATAGAAAGTGTGTGGATTTGAATTCAAGATTTCCTGATTCCAGATCTAGCACTGCTCTCTACCTGTTTCACAGGGATTGAAATGTGATTTGGATAATTAAAACTAACAATATAGTTTCCTAAATCAAAGAATGGTATGGAAATGTGTCTAACCAAGTGCCATATTTCTTAGATTAATTGGTATACACTGTAGACATTCAGAGAAGGGAGTCAATGCTAGTAATGAAGAGTGCCATAGATAAAATGCTGAATTTAAGAGTTAGGAAGACCTGAGGTTGAATTCTGTCTCATACACTTAAAAGCTATTTGATCCTTAGCAATTCACCTGGGTTCAGTGATCTTTAGCTGTAAAATAAGGACAATAATAGAATCTACCCATCAGAGGATTAAAGGGAGGACTAAAAGAGATAATAAACGTGAGGGCTTTGCAAACCTTAAAGCACTACAAACATTCTAATTAACTATCACTATTCTTTCTCTTCTGCTTCTCCTCTTCCCTCTTCTTCCTTTCTCTCTTCTTCTCTTCCCTCTTCCTCTTCTTCTCCTCATTCTTATTTTTCTTGTTATTCTCCTCCTACTCCTTCATCTTTTCCCTCCTCTCTCCTTCCTTCTTTCTACTTCCTTCCTGCCTTGTCCATTAATGATGAGACCAAAAATAAACCAAATCCATTTCCTTCTATACACCAATAGAATATTCCATCTTTCCACAATGTTCTGCATATGGATTGGGGAATATGAAAGGAAGTGTGTGGCAGGGAGCCACCTTCACCATTTATAAGAAAATTGGATCCTCATATTTTCTATCCCCTTTCAAATTCTGAGCTCCTCATGAGGAGATAAAATAATTTTAATCATCATATATCTTCATCTTTTAAATGAAAAAAAAATCCTGAATTCTCCCTGCATCCCAGTGGAAGGTTTGTGGATTTTTAAAATGCGCAATCAGGGTGTGTTAATGGTGTTATTACTGTGTGCTTGCTGTTTCGCACATATAAATGATTACATTTTAACGGCAACTTAGTAATCTGTAACTCTTCCATAATGAATTGATTTTTATAGAACATTTTCATTCATTTGAAAAATGTCTAGCCTTCTATTGAATGTGAATTACAGTCCAATTAGACTCCATATTTAAATAATCAGTTTTAGCTGTGCAGTATTAGAATGTCACATTTTACAAAGCACTTTTAATTATTTGGGGAAAAATTGCATGCCACTTAATGCATTTTTGCAATTAAAAATAATGCCCATGTATAATTTTGTAATCTCATTGATATTAAAATTTAACTAAAATGTTTGTACCTACTGTTAAAATAGTCTGAGAATTTAGAACCACTGAATATCAGAGATGGAAAGAACTTTGGAGTGTCAGAGCTAGGTGGGAAATTAAATAGAGAATATCAGAGTTGGGAAGGATCTTGAAAGAGAAAATAGAAAAATGGGGAAGGGGCTTAGATATTCAATGACAGAAAAGGGAGATGGGCCTTAGAACAGGGTTTGTCGGAACAGGGTAATTTCAGTACAAGACTAGGGAAAAATTAGAAATTATATAAGCCAACTCACTCATTATATAGATGGGGAAACTAAGGAAAGGATTCATTTCCCAGAAGAGAAGGCATATTATTCGCCCCCTGAGGGTTATCCCAGCAGTAATTCATGACTCAGTGGCAAGGAGTAGACAAGATTCTGGGCCTCTGACCTCTCCCCATCCAGGTCCTTTGCCATTGGACCATTTAGCCAAAAATTTCAAGATACAGATCACAGCTGGACTTCAAAAAAGACAATTTTCTTTGCTGAAGCTTCTCTTGGATTTTAATATTTTCCTACAGATTAATTACATCCCAACCAGGTCCTAATTATTATTTCTACCAGTGGGGAAAGAATTGTTTTTTTGACTTTAAGAAAGGAAATTGGTCCTGCCCTGATGGCTCAGCTCCTCACCTGCCAGCTCTTGTTTGTGGACACAATAGCGGATGGATGACTTGCTAATGAAGTGCTGGAGAGCAAGGCCCAATGGTACACTCCACTGGCACTTCTGAATGAGCATCTCCATGGTCTCCAAGGTCTGGCAGGCACAGAATGAGCTTGAAAGTCTTACTTTGCCTTTCTTGGTGGTTGGGAAAAGAAATCTAATGAATGGGCTCTTGCTAATGTTGCTCCCTTGCTCTGATGGCCCAAGGCCCATCAGTCATAAAGACAATTCAGCCCTGAATTGAACTGAGCAATTATGTTTTATCGGATTTATCCAGAATGGTTTAATCATTTGGTTTTTGCCAATAGAATATAAGAAAACTCTTCTTTTCTGCTATCCCGCTGACCCAGCTTTTCATATAGAACATGCATACATGCATATACAGTGGTATACATAGACACTTTATTAAGCATGTGTGCACATGTTCATGGGCAGACACACACACATGATTTCATTTTCATTAGAACATATTTTCCCCCCGTGACTTGCAAAGTTTCACACCTTTGGTACTATGGACGGGTTCATCTAGTCTTGGAATCCCAGATACACATATAAGACCTCAGAGCTACATGTTCTATATGTGCCTTAAAAGGAATCTCTGATCCAAGATCCTCCACAAGAAACAGTCACACATCCATTGCCTGAACACTTACAATGAGAGTAAGCTTGTTAACTCCACCATGGAAAGGCAGCAAAGTCCATTTGGGCACTCCCATCAATCTGAATTTTTTTCTGGTCTCAAGACTAACTTTTCCTCCCTGAAATGTCCCCATTTTGTTCCTAGTATACTCTAGAGCTCCATGTAACAAAACCAAATTATCTTCCTTGTGATAGCCTTTTAGAGATGCAAAGGCAGATGACTAGACATTGCCTAAAGTTCTTTTGGTCTCTAAGATCTGCAGATCCAATTGATTTTCACTGTTCACATAGTTTCCTTTGCATGACAAGATGGAAACATCTTTGGGTTATAGGTTTTTTAACTGCCTTTAATTTTTTTTTCTTTTTTAATTTTATTTTATTTGCATAACATATGTGTGGGTATTTCTTCAACAATAACACTTACATAGCTTTCCGTTAGAAATTTTTCCCCCCAACTTCCCCACCCCTCCCCTAGATGGCAGGATATCCACTACATGTTAATTATGTTAAATTATTGGCAAATCGAATATATGTATACATATTTCCAAACTTATCATTGTTGTGCAAGAAAAATCTTATCTACACAAATGATATATCAGATAAAGGAAACACAATGTAAGCAAACATCAATCAAGGAGTATGAGAATGTTATGTTGTGGTCCACATTTCGCATCCCTCTCTCTGGGTGTATATGGCTTTCTTCAGTGAACAATTGGAGGTGGTTTGAAACATTTCATTGTTGAAGAGAGCCATGTCCATCAGAATTGATCGTCATATAGTACTGTTGTTGCCGTGTATAATGATCTCCTGGTTCTGCTCATTTCACTCAGCATCAGTTCACGTAAGTCTCTCCAGGTCTCTCTGAAATCATCTTGCTGGTCATTTCTTACAGAACAATAATATTCCATAATATTCATATACCATAATTTATTCAGCCATTCTCCAATGGAAGGGCATCTATTCAATTTCCAGTTTCTAGCCACTACAAAAAGGGCTGCCACAAACATTCTTGCACATGTGGGGCCTTTTCCTTTCTTTATGATTTCTTTGGGATATAAGCCCAATAGAAATGCTGCTGGGTCAAAGGGTATGCACAGTTTGATAACTTTTTGAGCATAGCTCCAAATTGTTCTCCAGAATGGCTGTATCCGTTCACAGCTCCACCAACAATGCATCAGTGTCCCAGCCCTCCCACAACCCCTCCAACATTCATCATTAACTTTTCCTGTCATTTTAGCCAATCTGACAGGTGTGAAGTGGTACCTCAGGGTTGTCTTGATTTGCATTTCTCTGATCAACAGTGATTTGGAGCACCTTTTCATATGACTATAAATAGTTTTAATTTCATCCTCTGAAAATTGTCTGTTCATATCCTTTGACCATTTATTGATTGGAGAATGGCTTGAATTAACTGCCTTTAATTTAAAAAAAAAACAACTACCATGTTTTTATTGTTCAAACAGGAAGTTTAGAATCTGAGATGAATTCAAGCTTGTCAAAGAAATTTTAAACCTAACCCTGAATGATGTGACATTCAATCTGGTTATCCTGGTAAAGGGTTTCATTCCTGTGATCTCTAGCCAAGGATATGGCACTCTCCCTTATAAATCTGCTAAGTGTAAAACTTATGTATTAAGATCAGTATATATACATGTTGTAGTTGCCACCTAAAGGGTAGGGTAAAAGCTCCAGAGACAAATTAAAAAGTCAGATCCATGAGACTGACCCCAAAGTCCAGGATTCTCATGCAGCTACCTAGATCCAATCCAGAGAAATCAGCCCATCTCCTGAGAATCAACCTCCAACTCTGCTTTCCAGAGCACTTCAAATGGGGTCAAAAGTTGAGGGGGAGAAAAAGAAGAATTTTAAGAACAGTTGAAATTCATTGTATAACTGTCTGAAACCATTCTCCCCTTTTCAAGGTTTCTCAATAAAAGGTTATTGATAGGAAACTGTCAGCCACTTGTCTGCCTCAAAAGAAGTCTATTTCATAGACGTGCACCCAAGAATTGTGCTCAGTATAAAGTCGAAGACGGGGAGCTCTCCTGGGCTCTTTGTGATTGCCATCATCATTCTCTAGCATGTACTTCTCTCACGCCTTTTCTTTTTCTCGCACACCCTTCTTGAGCTTAAAAGTAAGTGCAGGCACCCCAGGTCGCCATGACTCCAGCTGGTGTACTTCTATGTCAAAGAATCCTAAAATCCTTGAGCTGGAGAACAAGTGCTATCATTTCACAGAGATTCAGAACAACACATGGAAAGTGACTGCTCTAAATCATGCTGAGAGTTAATGACAGGGATGGAATCCATAGAATCATGAAATATTGAAGCTGAATCTGGGATAAATCATGTGTGCAAATAGCAAGGATCCCAGAATGCCATGGTTGGAAGGGACATCTTGAGTAGATTATTCCAAATCACAAGTGAACACCCCAACACCCAGGAACTGGTTGTCCAGCCTTTGTGCAAATACTACCAATGGGGGAGAACCTATTACTTCCGAATTTGAGTCCATTTTGAGGAAATTTTTTTGTTCTTTGTTAGTGTCCTTTCCATGCCACCTATCCCTTACATTAAATCTAAATTTCCTGTTTTTCAGTTTGTGGACATTGATTCTAGTTCTTTTGGGGGGGCAAGAAAAATAAGTCTAATCCCCTTTTCAGGTAACAGATATCCAGATACTTAAGGAAAGTTCAGGTTCCCTTTTCTTGCAGAATTTCTCAGGCCCCTCTTTTCTGGACTACATTTACCAATTTTCCTTTGACTGGTAAACCTTAACAGGGTCTAAGTTCAAGGTCTTGAACCACTCCAGTCACCCTCCTCTGGATAGTCTTGATATTATCAATGTCTGTCCTAGACTGGGTTCTTACAATCCTGCAGATGAGGGCTCCCTTGTCTATTCCACAGCAGGACTCTGTCCTCTTTGTTCCTAGAAGATAAGCCTCTTTTAATTCAATCTATGACCATATCATTATTCTGGCCTTCCAGAAAAACCTGTTGACTATTAATGAGGCTAAAACTTAACTCCTAATATTTTTTGTACAATCTTCTAACTGTGACTCACCCATTTTACACTTGGGGGCAATTTCTTGAACACCAGAGTAAGATTTGACATTTATTCCCAATTAATTTTATCTTCTTAGATTCAGTCCAGTGGTCTATCGTGCCAAAACCTTTGTGAATCCTGACCCCGGGATTTATCATACTGTCATCCCTTGCTTTGTGTCCTCTGTAAATGGAAGAAGGATAATGTCTGTGCCTTTATCCAAGTCCAAGAGGAAAATGTTATGTAAGTACAGATCCCTAAGGCACTCTAGTGGAGACCTTCTTTCTCCCTGACCTTGAAGGATGAAAAGCTGCTCTTCAAGGCAAGTCATTCAACCAGTTCTGAGCTCACTGTACCATCCTATAGTATATCTCTCCATCTTAGACCCAGAAATATAATGAGCCATTTTATCAAATGTGTTGCTATGTGATTTGATTTTTTTCAATCAAATAAAGAATGAAGATCCCAGCAGACTTTAAATTGTCAGTAAATAATATACATACAAATTCACCTCCAGACATCAGCCTTTAAACTGAGCATAAACTCTGCTAGGCTTCATTAAGTTAGGGTCTTTGGTGATTTACATAGCCCTTCATTAGCCTTAATGGTACATAACAGTACTGACTTAGGAAAGCTCAGAGCCTAAGTAATCAGCAGTAACCTGAAACAGAAACAGAGTCTCTGATTTGCAACCTTGCCCCCCTTTTTTTCTTTTTCTTTTTGTCTTTCTATTTTTTCTATCTTCTCTTTTCTTTCTTTATTCCTAAATTCCCTCCTCCCTTCTTTTCTTCCTTCCTTCCTCCCTTCTTTTCTACCTCCCTCCTTTCTTTCCTTTCCCCCTCTTCCTTCCCTTTTCTTTCCTTCTTCCCTCCCTTCTTCCCTCCTTCTCTACTTCTCTCCCTTCTTTCTACTCTCCCTTCCTCTTTCCTTTCTTCCTTCCTTCTTTCCCTCCATCCTTTCTTCCTCCTTCCCTTATTCCATTTTTTCCTTCCTTCCTTTCTTACCTCTTTCCTTTCCTCCCTCCCTCCTTCCCAAGAAATAAAATAGGTAGAATGATTCCAGCTCTCTTTACTTCCTAAAACTCAGAGGCATCCTAAACTGGGATATGTATCTTTGCTTCTTTAAAAAGTGATGTATGATGGTATCTTAAGAAAAGACAGGATGCCAGACTAGGATTCCTGCAATAGTTATGGCCTAAACTAGATAATCTCCAAAATCATAACCCTAGAGGGAGCCTGCAAGAGTAGAGCAAGTTGAAGTTTGGAAACAATGTTCTTGGAATCCAATTCTGGTCCTTATAACTATTAATTGTGTTCCTTTAGGCAAGCTACTTCATTCAGAGCCTTAGTTTACACATCTGTTAAATGAGATAGGAATAGCACTCCTCATCTTGATTTTCTTTATAGCATTGTTTAGGGAAAAATTCTTTGGGAAGATTCACATTACACAGAAAGATGAGTCCTTCTAATTCTATTTTCTCATGAAGAATTTATCATTTTTTTCTTTGCAGATGTGAAAAAGATAGACTTAAAAACAAAGGATTTTGCTGGAAGGATTCCAAGAGATAATTTAATTAAATTCCTTTATTTCTGAGATTAGGAAAATGAAGCTCAAAGAAAAGGGTCCTAGCCAGAGTTTCACAAAGTGATAAATCTGGAATTTGAAACTAAGCCCTTGGATTCTGAGTAAGGTGACTTTTTATTGCATCACTAGAGGACAGGGTTGGACAAGGACAGTTGGACATAGGAAAATGGAGGAGTTAGATCAAATAGCCATTGGAGACAAATTGTATCACTGACTTCAAACAGCTACTTTCCTCAAAACTACCTAGGTTTTGGCAGACTATGAAACTGGGATTAATCTAATAAGATGAACTTTAATACAGATAAACATGAAGGTCTTACACTTGGACATAAGATGGCACAAATACAAAATGGGGAGGAAGAGATGGCTCAATAATAGTTTTGAAAAGGATCTGGAAATATTAGTGGTCTGTAACCTTTACAAAAGCAAATGTTTTTTTGGTCAGATTGGCTAAAATGACAGGAAAAGATAATGACAAATGTTGGAGGGGATGTGGGAAAACTGGGACACTATACATTGTTGGCGGAGCTGTTAATGGATCCAACCATTCTGGAGAGCGATTTGGAACTAAGCTCAAAAAGTTATCAAACTGTGCATACCCTTTGACCCAGCAGTGTTTCTACTGGGCCTATATCCCAAAGAGATCTTCAAGGAGGGAAAGGGACCCACATGTATAAAAATGTTTGTGGCAGCCCTTTTTGTAGTGGCTAGAAACTGGAAACTGAATGGATACCCATCAATTGAAGAATGGCTGAATAAATTATGGCATATGAATGTTATGGAATATTATTGTTCTGTAAGAAACAACCAGCAGGAGGATTTCAGAGAGGCCTGGAGAGACTCATAGTAAGTGATGCTGAGTGAAATGAGCAGAACCAGGAGATCATTATACACGGTAACAACAAAACTATACAATGATCAATTGTGATGGACATGGCTCTCTTCGACAATGAGATGATTCAAATCAGTTCCAATTTTCAGTGATGAAGAAAGCCATATACACCCAGAGAGTGGGCTGTGGGACCCAAGTGTGGACCACAACACAGCATTTTCACTTTCTGTTGTTGTTTCCTGCATTTTGTTTTCTCTCTCAGGTTTTTTTTTTTCCCTTCCATTCTTGATCTAACTTTTCTTCTGCATCAAGATAACTGTATAAATATGTATACATTTTGGATTTAATATATATTTTAACATATTTAACATGTATAGGACTACCTGCCATCTAGGGGAGGGAGTGGGGAAAAGGAGGGGAAAATTTGAAACAAAGTTTTGCAAAGGTCAGTGTTGAAAAATTACCTATGCATATGTTTTGTAAATAAAAAGCTTTAATAAAAAACAAAAACGAAAACAAAAAAAAGTAAATGGTGTCATATGAGAGTCAAAATTTCAACATAATTGTGAGCTGAGAGGAAAAGCTAATAGGAATGGCAAGGAAATAGTGCAACTGCTTTCTGCACTGGGCCGGCCACATATTGAGTATCATGTTCAATACTGGTCATCATATTGTAGGAATGGGGAAATTAATAAGGTGGAAAAAGTCCAGAGGAGGATGGCCAAGACAAAGAAAGCCTTCAGCCCAGATTGTATGGAAGTCAGGCGATGGAAATAGAGATACAGAAAGTAGAAAAAAAATGGAAAAGATTCAAGGAAAAAATAATTATTATGTTTTATTATTTAAAGGGGCTGTGATATGCAAGAGATTAATTTTGTTCTATTTGCCTTCCCAAGAAGGGAGAGAATTAAAAGAAAGGGATAGAATTTTCAAAGATGCTACTTTAGGCTTGATGTCAGGAAGTTCCCCCTCCATGAGAGTGTCCCTAATCAGAACTGGCCACCTGAAGAGGCAAAGCTCTCATAGGACCTCTTCAAGCAGAAATTGCATGCATCATCTCCCACTGTGTGCCTTGTAAACATGGGGATTCTTTCTTGGGTATGAGTTAGACCAATTGACATCTAGATCCCTCCTAACTCTGAAATTCAATTTTTCTGTGAAGAAAATTACTTATGCATACTGTGAAGATTTAAATGGATTCTATATCATTTTCTTAGTCTTAGGAGGGAAATAAAGGATTGTTGCTATTCCCCATATTACCAAATTTCCATCCAATTGTAAAGTTTCTTGTACCACATCTGTATGACCAGTCATGCTGCCCTCAACTCCAGACTGTTTGTCTGCTTGGGTTCTCTGGCCAGAGGCACATCCATCAACATTTTTGTTAGCAGGAAGCACGGAACTGCTAATACATGTTACGTTTTTGAAGACTCGTGCCTTGGGTTTTTTTTTTTTTTGTAAAATTTCTAACATGACTATGTATTTAACAGATGTTGAAACTGAGAGTCGAAGACTTGAAAACAATTTGATCACAATAGCTAGGATGGCCTAGCTATTAAGTGTCTGAGATGGGATCAAATTAAACTTTTTTTTTGGCTTCAAAGTCCATTGCTTGGTACCCACTATACCATCTCTGAATATACAGTAGTTTTGGAAAGGGGTACATCAGCTCTTGGTGTGGTCCTTGATATGAGTCTTCAGAGATTCTGAGAGCCTGGTTCCCTGAGCTCTGGTGAGAGCTACAAAACTAGAAGAGCCTTGAATATTGAGTATTGGACATTTATGTGTGTGAATATGCTCGTGGTGCTATTCAAAGAATAGTGTTTATAAGTAGAAAGTAAGTCAGTCTTTTTGCCATACAAACTTATGGATTCTGGCTACTTGGGTTCAGAACCAGTGAGAAAGCCTCACAGACAGAGTGCTAGATACTCCTGAATCTTGACCCAAAACTGAGAAGGGTGTGAAGGCCTCTCATAGTGCTCAAGTTGTTGGACTGTATGTGGGCAAGTCATACAAGTTCAGGGTATGGAAGACCATATATAGCTCAAACTCAGAAGTCTTCCTGTAGGAGATGAGCTTTCAGATTAGTCTTGAAGTAGGTTCAGATTTAAAAGACAAAGCTATCTCAATGGAACATAAAGCTTGCCTGTGAGGGACTTGTTTGACAAGAAAGGATGGCTTGAGTTCTGCATTCTAGGGAGGCAGAGCAGAGGAATGAAAATTTGCTTTCACTGATCCAGAAGACACTCCTGGGACCACCCCAGTCACACCCATAGGAAAAGGTGTGACCTTTGAGAAATAAATATATAATAAGAGGAGTTGAGAACAGCCATTACCTCTTCAGATCCCACACCCCCAATATGAAATATTCTTTAATTCTCTCTCTCTGGCTCCCAGGAGGTGCTGGGGGTGAGGCAAGTCCTCTCCAAAGCTTAGGAGGATTAATTTAAAACAACTGATTGCTAGCCAAGGTTCTCATCAAAGATTAAATAAGCATAATTTAACTGTGAGAATGATAATAGATTTAGTTTAGAAGAGAAAGAAGCAAAATTGAATTAGAATGCATATTTGTAGGAAAATTGGAGTTTAATATAATTACCCTCAGAGATGAGCACGATTACTGTGACTGGGGTCCTGAGGTGGAAGTTTTAATTGTATTATTTAAAATAAAGCCTGGGCCTTTGGCTTATCATGGGTCAGTAGCACTGTTGGCGGCTGTGGGAAGATCAATCCAGTCCCTGTGGGAAACCTCACTTCACTGGTCAGATAAGAAGAGAAACAAGATAATCTTCCCTCCCCTCATGCTCCCTGGACAGAATAATGTTTGCCAGGAAAACATTTTCTAATACTCTAGGATGTTAAAGGCTTTGCCCCTAGCAGAATGCCTTGTAAATAGCAGGCCCTCCATACACATTGAATAAATGAATGGACTCTTCAAATTTTTTTCTTGCTTCCTGGTGCAATAAAAGTACCCTGGACTTTCTAAGGCTAACATGGTTTAGCGCATGTTCTTTTTTTTTTTTTTTTTAACAGATATTGCCAAACTGGATGGGCTTTACATGTGGCTTGGTTATGGAATGGATCATGGGTCTGTTATATGAAAATCACATACCCATCAGGTGGTAAAATTTTGCACCTATAATAATTCATAAACATGATTAACTAAGGCATGAAATAGTTGGCATTTGGATTACTGGGAACATCCTTAGAGATGAAAATGAACAAGTTAAAATTGATCTTTTGACCTACTGAAAGAAGTCCCTTTCTGATGGATTCTTGATGGGCAATTAATTATTCACTTCTCAAGTAACCTTGAGCCTTGTAAAACAGGATCCTCTCAACTCATGAGAAAATATATATGAACCATTTATCCATCTATCAATCTATGAATATGTGTTTTCTGTCTGCCTGTCTGTCTAGTTTTCTATTTCGCCATAAAGCATTAAATAAATGGGAGAGATCAGTACAGAAGAATGTTTCATCTACCCATTTTGACTTCCAGAAAACAAATTAAAGATGAAAAAGTTCTAATCACTAACATTTCACAATAATTTATTTTGTTCCATATAAAACTAATTTTAATGCAGTGATAAGTCTGACAGAAAAATGGTGACCAGCATTTTGTACACTCGTGGGTACATGGGGCCATCAATCAATTTTTAAAAATCATTAATCTATTGCTCTGCCTTTCAGCTGTTTTTCCCTATAGGCTTGTCCTTAAGGGAGTTTAAATATCCCCTGGAAAAGATAGTGGACAATTCTATTGAATTGTACACAATAAATAATCTGTACTGGCTGAAAATCTTTTCATGTAGCTCAATTTTCCTTTTTCTACCTCTAGTACCTTATAGTTTTCTAATAGGGATGGTAAGACTCATGAAGGGTCATATATTTCTGTAGGAATAATAACTGACTTCACATATCTGCTGGAAAAAAGAGAACACAATTTTTCCCTCCATGCCAGCCCAAGAAAAACTAGAAATGGGGAAAGGGAAGGATAGTCATGGAGGCAGCTTTAGACTCAATGTTAATAGAAACTTCCATACAACCCAATCAAAGAGATCAACTCAGATGAGCAATTTGGGGAGCTAAACAAAATATAAATCTCTTATTGACATGGGTACTTCATGTAAGGAATATGGGGACCTGTTCACTAGTAAATAGGAAAGAAGAAAATAAGACAGGAAGCATATCAAGATGAACAAAGTCAAGATTACCCTGTCTAGAAAAAGCTTACCTGGTTCCTATCACAAAGCTACTACCCTTACTCACATTCAATATAAACTTGAGGTAGCTATCAGAGCAAAGGCTCAATAAACAAAGAAAGCAGGAGATGATGCCTTTATTTGGGTAGGTAGAGGAAAGAGATCAGTTGTCAATGAATCAGATTAAGAGAAAAATGGATTAAGGCTGTTTGGCTTCATGGATGGACTTTAGCCCTAGGTCTTAGATTTTTCCGTAAATATTATGGTAAATGAAACTATGTTTTCCCCTTCCTCAGGATTCAGTCTGTATGTTTTCTCTGGGTCAGCATGTTGACCATTGATTCAAAGGAAGCATGTCTCATCTTTAGGGTACCTAGGATGTGGAGACTTGGGTCAAGGTCCTCCTGTTCTATGTGTTTCCATGGATGGAAAGAAGTAATGTAAACCAGAACAATATCACCTAGAGTCCATATAGAAGGATTCTGCTTTACTCTTTACCAACTGAAAAGAAATTACCTATCCCTTGTTTGGTCTCTTTAATGTGCCTGAATGACATTCAAAACATAAAATATGATCCTCCATCTCCAGCCAGATAAAGCAGCCAGGGCCACTACAGACCTGGAGCTGTGAGGCTACAAGTACAGCCGGACAGAAGATAATGCATCAGCCTAAGACATTGTACAGTTATACCCTACAGCATATGGTGTTTTACTCTAATATACTTTTTATTTATTTTGTCATTTTACATACTATTTGCATTCTTGCCAGAATCCTTGTTTTATGGTTTCAAACATTCTCATTAAGATAATTACCATGCATCAGTTGGAGACCATTTATCACGTCAGGAATTTATCGAGAAGCTCTGTATTTGCTGCACTGACTTTCAAATAGTCCTATTTTCTTTTCCCTTTCCCTTTCTTTCCTTGGAAAATGCTCAGGCTTCACAAGTATGCTTTAGAAACTTTGGGGAGCTTTTTATCTAATTTTAGTTATTTTTAAAAATTATAATCAGTTTCTTTATCCTCCCTTCCACCAGTGAGAAATAAAACTTCTGTTATTTAAAAAAAAAGCATAGTAAAAAAAAAAATCAAAGAAATCCCTGGATTTGGCTATGTCCTGGCTGGAGACACATAAGAATCTAAACTTCCTTTAATATCCTCTCCAAAGTCCCACCTCTTAACTTGTGTATTATTCTACTAGTTCAGGAGTTGGTTCTTACTTTTAATCCTATCTTGTCTCTTTGTAATTCCTCCTATGCCCCTCTATATAGATCCCCTCTCTCCAGAGCTCCTGGTCCTTTTCCCTGGTATAAGGTAAAACAAGACTAATCCCTCTTCCATGCAACGACTCTTCAAGCATAGGTAGTAGTTGCCATTTCCTGCTTGAGATTTCCTATCTCCTCACTCTTTCCCCCAACTCTTTCAAGCTTGTCCATCTTTTATCTCCTCACTATCCTGTTTGCCCTCATATGAGTAATTCCATATCTTATCCAATATCTTATTCTCTTTTTGAAACGGTGACATCCATAAATGAATTTCTCTGTTACCTTTCTCCAAATGCTTTCTGGATCATCAATGTCCTTCACCCAGAAATGGCAACAATGCTCTTAGCCAAGGTGGAGAACAGCAAGACTATTATGACTTCCCTTATCCTGGCTACTCTTCCTCCTTAATGCAGCTCAAGACCCATTAGACTCTGTAGCTGTCATCTGTCATGTCACTTTGCTGACTCATAGGGAGTCTTTAGTCCTCAGTTCTAAAACTGGACTCTTTTTGATCCTTTTGTCCTTGATGTCCAAGAGACTTTGTATTTTGTTCACTGCAGGAAACATTTCTTTCTTAACCTGATGAAGTGATTCATCGAGCAAGTCACAAAGAAAAGACAAGGAAGGGAAACAACACAATGCATCTTTTATCAGACTGTCTTGAAGGGGGCCCACGTTTTCCTTAAGACAGCTGGACAGTTTCTCATTCCTGGAAACCTCCCCTAATCTCTTTAGAGGCTCTCAAAAGCCTTGTCAAATCAAAGGAGGCAGGTGTGCTTACAAACAGTTACAGGGCACTAGGTGAACTGCTTCATTGTCGTTGCAATCAAGGGAGCATATGTATGCATCTGTGAGTACACACAACCATGTTCAGTTTTCCCTTCTTAAGGACTATTGAGATGCTGCTTTCCACGTCTAAGAAAATAACAGTAATAACAAAAATAACAATGAAATGAAATCTGCATGAAGAATGTAAAAAAGGGGGGGGAAGGGAGGGAGAACAGCATCTTCCTTTTAATCTGTGCCCTACATGACTAGAGAGCATACAAAGTAGAGGTACAAGGCATACTGCTTATAAAGCCCCTTTCTTCTCATCTCTTGCAGTTCACCTCAAATGCCGTCACCTCCAGGAAGTCATCTCAAAATACTCCAGTACTGATGCATTCCCTCACAGGCCTTTTGAGTTTTCATGATAACATGGTTATCAGGTAACATTGTACATTCTTTTTTTTTTTTTTGCTTTTTGCTGAGGCAATTGGGGTTAAGTGACTTGCCCAGGGTCACACAGCTAGGGAATGTTAAGTGTCTGAAGCCAGATTTGAACTCAGGTCCTCCTGACTTCAGGGCTGGTGCTCTATCCACTGCACCACCTAGCTGCCCCTGTACATTCTAACTATAGATACAGCCTTCCTACAGTTTGAGCTCCATGAAGGCAGGGATAGTACTTGGTATACTAATACATCTCCACAAATAACCAGAGCAGGACCCTGTTTGTAAATGGCGCTGAAAAGATGTTAATTGCATTATGTTCTTCCAGTAAAGTCTTTATATATCCCTTTGAGTTAAAGTGTATTCAAAAGGAAATTCAACTACTTAAAATTTACTTAAAATTTAATCAATATACTACGCAATATTCTAGACCAATAATATGCCAGATAATGCTCTATTTTAGATCAAAAATATTAACACAAAATACAATTAAATAGGATGAGAGGGATGATGATATGTTTTCTCTGTTGTAAAAGGATTCAAATCTTTGTTCCACTCTTCTTTAGGGTCCCCCAGACCCTAAAAGAAGCTTACACAAGAGAAAAGGATAGGACTCCAAAGATCAATACTCTCACTGAACTTTTGATTCTGAATATTCATCATCATCCATCTGTTTTTTGTCCTTGTTTCTAAGGTCTCAGGCAGCTCATAGCATAGCCTTTTACCAAATGGTCTTCCCAGGGATAAACACAAAGCAAGAGAACACAAGCAAAAACACATAGGAAAAGCCCCATAGATAAGCACAATTTGCTAGGAGAGTGGATTGTCATATAGATCTCATTTTCTTTCTACTATCAACAGAGTAGAAAAGCCAGTTTGCAGAATATAAGCCCAGAGTTCCCCAGGCTCTTAGTGAAAATGGTACTCTTTAGTATTATAAATGGAAAATCCTGTCTTTCTAATCTTATAGCTCAATTGTTTAGTCTCCTTAAAACACTCTACTTTTTCCCCCTTAAAAGTATTTTTTGTCAATTACATGTAACAATGTCAGTTTTCATTTTTGTAAGATTTTATGTTCCAATTTTTTTTTCTTCCCCCTCCCCAAGGCAGCAAGCAATTTGATATGGACCACACAGGTACAACTATGTTAAATATATTTCCATGTTATTCATGTTGTGAAAGAATAATCATAACAAAAGGGAAAAATCACAGAAAGAAAAAAAAACAAGGAACAAATTTTAAAAGTGAAAATACTACTACCCAAATCTTTTCTGGTTATGAGGTAAAATCATGGATCTAAAGATATTAGAAAAGCTTTAAAGTATTGTACACAATAGTGCATCATTATGATTTTCCTAATTTTACCATTATTATAACATTTAAGGGGTAATCAGTGGTCCAGGAATCCACAAATTAGGAAAAGGTCAAGAAGAATCACGGTTGGAGGAAGATAGCTAAAGAGATGATATCAGAATTAAGTGAAATCTGAAAGATACAAAAATGCTCACATATAGCTGATTTTATTTCCCTCCTGATTTAGCAGAAATCACTTTAGAAGGGGAAACAACATGGGATTTGTAGAGGGGACACAATGAGGGTGATCCCAGTTGAATTTGCCTTGGTTGAAGAGAACAGACAGAATTCCTGAAAATGACTAGAAAACCGTCTTGATGAAATACTTTTTTATTGACATCTTTTGTTTTTATATTGACTATTTCTAACTCTGTCTTCTCTCTCCTCTCAATTTAAACATTTTAATATATACATTTTCCCTTAAGTACTGCTTTTGTTTCATCCCATAAATTTTGCCATATTGTTTCATTATTTTCATTCTCTTTCATGAAATTATTCTTTATACATTTTGTTCTTTGATCCACTTATTTGTTAGTATTGGATTAGTTTCTGGAATGCCACATGAAACCAAGCCTCTGAGCAGAATCTGATGACTCTGATGATGAATGAAACCTCTCTCTAACTCAATATAGTTTAGAAGGACTTCAAGAAAGATCAGTCTTATTGGGGTGAAAGGAGTGTTCAACCCAGCTCAGATGTCTAGGAAAGTCAACAAGAGTGTCTTAATCATAGCAGATCTGCAAATGATTCCCTTGATCCTGGGTTAATAGCCAAACCAATGGAGCAAACTTCAGTCTCAGTACAGAAGGCAAATTGCCAGCCTGGGAAAACAGTTTTGTTGCCTGAAGATAGTATACATGTATACCCTCTACTGTGAGCAAGACACCAATGACAAGGGGCCTCTGTGCTCAAAATCAAGGTTCAGAGCAGCACAAGAAGCTTGGGACAGTGCCCCTTGAACCTTAGGAGTAGAGCTTAATCTTAAAAGTTACAAAAGAAAAAAAAAGAAAAAATGAACAAGAAAGAGAAAAGAACTTTAACCATAGAAAGCTACTGGGGTAACAAGGAAGACGAAAATACCAATTCAGACAAGGACAAAAATATCCACATGGGGATATCTCAAAGGATGGTATGAATTGGTCTCATTCTCAAAGAGTTTTCTTGGAAATGGTTATAAAAGATTTTAAAAGGCAAATAACAGAGGTAGAAGAAAAATTGAGAAAAGAAATGAGAGATATGCAAGAGAGTCAACAGTTTAGAAAAGGAAAACAATCTCTTAAATACAATTGGTCAAATGGGAAAAAAATCAACTGAAAAAATCAATGTCTTAAAAAACACAATTGACCAAATGCAAAAAAAATGAGAATTAATCAAATGGAAAATACATACAAAAGCTAACTGAAGAAAATCATAAATTTAAAAATTAGAACCAGGAAAATGAAAGCTAATAACTCTACAAGATATCAAAAAATCAAACTAAAAAGAATGGAAAATGGAAGAAAATGTAAAATATTTCATTGGAAAAATAGTAAACTAAGAAAATATGTCCAAGAAAGATGATTTTAAAAATTATTGATCTACCTAAAGGTCATGACCAAAAATACCAAAGAGCCTGGATAGCAATCTTCAAGACAATCATCATGGAAAACTGACCAGATATAATAGAACCAGAGGGCAAAATAGAGCCTGAAAAAAATCCATCAGTCATCTCCAGAAAGACATCTCACAAAACAAATCCCAAGAAACATTTTTGAGAAATCCAGAACTATACTCTCAAGGAAAAAACACTGCAAGCTGTCAAGGGAAGGAAAAAAAAAATTCAAGCATCAAGGAGCAACAATCAAGATTATCCAGGACCTGGCAACTTTTACAACAAAAGTTTCTAGGTCCTGGAATGCCATATTCAGGAAGACCAAGGGCCTGGGAGTATAGCAATACTGAACATCATCTTTCAAGGGAAGAGAAAAATTTTCAGTGAAGTAAGGGACTTTCAGTCATTTATATTTAAAAAAAAAGCAGAACTAAACAGAAATTTTGATCTTCAAACACAGCACTCAAGAGAAGCATAAAAAGGTAAAAAGAAAAACAAAAAAGCAAACATTATTTAAGAGTGAAACTGTTTACATTCCTAGATGGAAAAATGATACTTTGATTCTTGAGAACTGTGTCTTTTATTGGGACAGTTAAAGGGGGCATATATAGACAAAGGGTCTGGGTATGAATTGGCTCTGATGTGATATCAAAGAAAAAGACTTTAACGGCTGAAAAAAAAAAGAATTGTACTGGAAGAAGAGGAAAGAGGTAAAATGGGATAAATTAGAATACATGAAGAGGCACAAAAGACCTATTACAATAGAGGGAAAGAAGGGCGAAAGGATTATTTAATTTGAAATTATTTTTAATCTATCTTTCCATTGCCATTTACTGAATATATTGTTACTGTATTATGATATGAAAAGATTCATTTAATATTTTTCTTTTCTTCATTTAGTTATGACCTTTTTGTACTCTAATATGTGGTCAATTTTTGTTTAAATGTTATTTCTTTCTATTCCCATTCAGTTTTCTCTAAAGGTCTACCATATATAAATTTTCTATTCACCTCCTTAACTTCTTTCTTGTTTATATTTTTATTGATTTATGTAATTTTGATTTATACTTTTATTATATATTTTCTCCTGTGACTCATTTAATTTCTCCTTTAAAAATTTAGATGTCATACCATTTGGTCTATGTGTGTTTAGTATTGATATTACTTTATATCCATAGTACTTTTCACTGAGAAATAATTTCCTTCCTTATTTCTATAGCTGTTTTTACTTTTGCTTTGTCTGAGGTCATGATTGCTGCCCTTTCCTTTTAAACTTTAGCTGAAGAATAATAGATTCTACTCTAGTCCCTTACTTTTGCTCTGTCTCTGTTTCAAAGTTTTTTTTTTTTCTGGCAAACAACACATTATAAAATTGTAAGAAACATTTTGTACATAGGCTGTATTTTCTCCCTGTTGGCTGCTTCCCCCTTTTCCCCTAGATACAGTAATACTATTCATTAAAGAGTTCATCAATGCCATGTAATCTAAGTTTCTATTTTAAACTTCAATCACTACTATTTCTTGTTTTGTCAATTCATCACCCCACAGTCATGGCTCTGAAAGGTTATTGATCTGCCACTCCTTTTCTTATTCTTATATCATCTTTAATGATCAGGTCATGCATTTTTTTGGTATGTTATTGTATAAGTTTTAAGGTGGAGATCTTAATCTAATTTTGTCAGATACTTTTTCAATTTTTTACAAGGTATCAAGGAAGGCTTTTTTTTCTCCTAAATAATTTATGTTCTTTCCTTTTTAAAATCAAATCAAATAATAGTTTATTTTATTGGATTTATTTTAATATAACCTGCTTCTAGTTTCAGTTGTTATTGCAATAGTTGTTTTTTGTTTTTTACTTTCAATTTTAGTTACACCTCCTTTGATTTTTTCAGGATTTCCAGTTTGGTGTTTGGGAATTTTAGAATTAAAGTATTTTTCATTTATTATCATTTCCACTATATTAACATAGCCCACCTATGACAACAAAAATATTGAAGATTTTTGTGAGCTTATTTTGCTGTGATCAGATTTACTGAATTTGTTGTCTCAATCAGTTATTTGCTGGTTCCTAAATATTACCTAAGTAAACAACTGGGACAGCCAAGTAACATAATATTTAAAGGACTAGATAAAGGACAGATTAAATCTGAATTTAAATCCACCCTCAGTAGAGTTATCAGAATCACTAGATTCTAATTCTGGAAATGTCATTTAAATATCTGTTTGTCTCAATTTTGTTATCTGTAAAATAAGAATAAATACGATGCAAAATTGTTAAGAACCAAATAAGACAATTATGAAGCGCTTAGCATAGTACCTCAAGCATAGTAAATGTTGTTTAAATGTTATATTATTAACTATTCTTAAATCATAATGCTATCAGGAAATAGGAATAATTTTCTCTCATATATCCATCATTGTGGATTCCATTTTGCTCTGTCTCATTGCTAGTGCTATCATGTCTAAAACTCTGTCAAACAGCAATGAGGAAAAGAGATAACCCTGTTTTACCCCTTGTGTATATTAAGAAAGGTCTTTTAAGCTTAATTAGACAGATTTTATCATATTAGGAACATATATTCTTAGCTCTATTCTTTATAGGGTATTTAAGATTTATCAGAGGCTTCTTTCTGAATCTATAAATATTATCTTTTGTATGGCATTGTTTTGTTCTTTATAGGAGAAATCATGTCAATTATTTTCCTAATATTGAATAATTTTTGTGTCATTGGAATAAATTCAACTTAAATAAATGAATTATTTTTAAAATAATTTGCTATAATATTCTGTTGGTATTTCATACATTAAAATTGTATCATTATCCATTAATAAAACAGGTCTACATTTCAATCACGCTTTTTCTCTTTTATCATTCCCCAATTTAGATAATCTAAAGTTTGTCTGAGGAAATTGGGCTTCTCCAGAATCTTACAATATATTGTTTACAAGAAATGCATTTAAAGCATAGTGATAGATACAGAGTGAAGGTAAAGGGTTAGAGCAGAATCTATTATACTCCAGGTGAAGTAAAAAAAAAAAAGCAAGGGTACCAATCCTGATCTCAGATCAAAGCAAAAATTGATCTAATTAAAAGGGATAAGGAAGAAAACTATATTTTACTAAAGGATACCATAGATAATGAAGCAATATCAATACTAAATAAATACAATGAACCAAGTGGTAAAGCATCCAAATTCCTAGAGAAGTTAAGAGAGATCCAAGAAGAAATAGACAGCAAAACTATACTAGTGGGGAATCTCAATCTTGCTCTCTTAGAACTAAATAAATCAAACCACAAAATAAATAAAAAGTTAAGGAGGTAAACAAAATGTTAGAAAAGTTAGGTATGATAGATCTGGAGGAAATTGAATGAAGACAGAAAGAAGTTTACTTTCTCAGCAGTTCATGAAACTTATACAAAAATGGATCATGTGTTAGGGTATAAAAACCTCAAAAACAAATGCAGAAAGGCAGAAATAGTAAATGCATTTTTTTCAGATCATGATGCAATAAAAATCACATGCAACATAAGGCCAAGAGAAAATAGACCAAAAGTTAATTGGAAATTAAATAATCTAATCCTAAAGAATGAATGGATGAAATAGCAAATCATAGACACAATCAGTAATTTCATTCATGGGAATAACAATAATGAGACAACATACCAAAATTTGTGGGATACAGCATAAGTGCGAATTTTATATCTCTAGATGCTTCCTTGCATAAAATAAAGAAAGAGAAGATCAATGAAGTGAGTTTATAACTAAAAAAACTAGAAAAAGAACAGAATAATAACTCTCAATTAAATACCAAATTTGAAATTCTGAAAATAAAAGGGGACATTAATAAAATTGAAAATAAGAAAACTATTGAATAAATAAAACCGAGTTGGTTTTATGAAAAAACCTACAAAATAGATAAACCTTTAGTTAACTTGATTAGAAAAAAGAAAGAAGAAAATCAAAATGTTAGTCTCAAAAATGAAAATGGAGAACTTTCCACTAATGAAGAGGAAATTAGAGCAATAATTAGGAGTTATTTTGCCCAACTACATGCAAATAAATTTGATAATCTAAATGAAATGGAGGAATATTTACAAAAATATATACATTGCCTAGGGTTAACAGAAGAGGAAATAAATAGCCCCATTTTGGGAAAAAAGAAATAAAACAAGTTATTAATCAACTCCCTAAGAAAAAATCCCCAGGGCCAGATTGGTTTACATGTGAATTCTACCAAACATTCAAAGTACAATCAAAGCCAATACTATAAACTATTTGAAAAAATAGGGAAAGAAGGAGTCCTACCAAATTCATTTTATGACACAGATATGGTTCTGATATTTAAACCAGGCAGGGCAAAAACAGAGAAAGAAAATTATCAAACAATTTCCTTAATGAATATTGATGCAAAAATCTTAAAAAAAAATACTAGCAATGAGATTACAGAAAGTCATCACCAGGATAATGTACTATGACCAAGTAGGATTTATACCAAGAATGCAGGGCTGTTTCAATATTAGAAAAACTATTAGCATAATTGACTATATCAATAATCAAACTAACAGAAATCATATGATTATCTCAATAGATGTAGAAAAAACATTTGATAAAATCCAACACCCATTCCTATTAAAAACACTAGAGAGTATGGAAATGAATGGATTTTTCCTTAAAATGATCAGTAGCATCTAATTAAACCATCTAATTAAAACCATCAGCAAGAAATTATTTTACAAATCTAGGAAAAAATACTAACAAAGTTCATCTGGAAAATCAAAAGTTCAAGAATTTCAAAGAAATTAATGAAAAAATGCTAATGAAGGTGGCCTAGCTGTGCCATATGTAAAATTATACTATAAAGCAGTTATCAAAAGCATTTGCTATAAGGACAAAATGGATTCATGATCTAATCATAAAGAATGATATAAACAAATTAGAAGAATGTAGAATGGTTTACCTCTCAGATTTGTAAAGGAGGGGGGAATTTGTGACCAAAGAAAAACTAGAGATCATAATTAATCACAAAATAGATAATTTTGACTATATCAAGTTAAAAAGGTTTTGTACAAACAAAATGAATGCAGACAAGATTAGAAGGGAAGCAATAAACTGGGAAAACATTTTTACATTCAAAGGCCTCATTTCTAAAATATATAGAGAATTGCCTCAAATTTACAAGAATTCAAGCCATTCTCCAATCAATAAATGGTCAAAGATATGAACAATTTTCAGATTAAGAAATTGAAACTATTTCTAGTCATATGAAATGGTGCTCCAAATCATTTATCTGAGAAATGCAAATAAAACAACTCTGAGATACCACTTCACACCTGTCAGATTGGCTAAGATGACTGGAGAAGATAATGAGGAATGTTAGAGGGGAATGTGGGAAAATTGGGACACTGATACATCTTGGTAGAACTATGAACAGATCGAACCATTCTGGAGAGCAATTTGGAACTATGCTCAAAAAGTTATCAAACTATGCATACCCTTTGATCCAGCAGTGTTTCTACTGGATGAGCTTGTATCCCAAAAAGACCTCAAAGGAGGGAAAGGAATCCACACGTGTAAAAATGTTTGTGGCAGCCCTTTTTGTAGTGGCTAGAAACTGGAAACTGAGTGGATGAATAAATTATGGTATGTGAATGTTATGGAATATCATTGTTCTGTAAGAAATGACCAACAAGATGATTACAGAGAGGCCTGGAGAGACCACATGAACTGATGCTAAGTGAAATGAGCAGAACCAGGAGATCATTATACACAGCAACAAGAATATACGATGATCAATTCTGATGGGCATGGTTCTCTTCACATACCCCTCTCCTAGATGGCAGGTAGTCATACATGTTAAGTATGTTAAAATATATGTTAAATCCAATATGTGTGTACATATTTATATGGTTATCTTGCTGCACAAGAAAAGCGGATCAAGAATAGAGGGAAAAAAACTTTTTTTTTTTTATTAAAGCTTTTTATTTGTATAACATATGTATGGGTAGTTCCCCAGCATTGATCTTTACAAAGCTTTCCATTACAAATTTTACCCCCAGTCCCCTCCCCTCCCCTAGATGGCAGGAAGTCCACTACATGTTAATAATGTTAAAATATTTGACAAGTTATGCAAGAAAAATCCTATCTACAAGAAAAAGAAAAAGAAAATCAGAGAAAGGCAACACAATGCAAGCAAATATCAATAGAGAGCATGAAAATGTTACGTTGTGGTCCATATTTCATATCCCTCTCTCTGGGTGTATATGGTTTTCTTCAGTGAACAATTGGAACTGGTTTGAGACAATTCTTTGTTGCAGAGAGCCATGTCCATCAGAACTGATCATCATGTAATGCTGTTGTTACTGTGTATGATGATCTCCTGGTTCTGCTCGTTTCACTCAGCATCAGTTCATGCAAGTCCCTCCAGGCCTCTCTGAAATCGTCCTGCTGGTCATTTCTTACAGAGCAGTAATATTCCATAACATTCATATACCATAATTTATTCAGCCACTCTCCAATTGATGGGCATCCCTTCAGTTTCCAGTTTCTAGCTACTGCAAAAAGGGCTGCCACAAACATTCTTGCACATGTGGGTCCCTTTCCTTCCTGTAAGATCTCTTTGGGATATAGGGCCCAGTAGAAATACTGCTGGGTCAAAGGGTATGCACAGTTTGATAACTTTTTGAGCATAGCTCCAAATTGCTCTCCAGAATGGTTGGATCTGTTCACAGTTCCACCAACAATGTATTAGTGTCCCAGTTTTCCCACATCCCTTCCAACATTCATCGTTATCTTTTCCTGTCATTTTAGCCAATCTGACAGGTGTGTAGCGGTACCTCAGAGTTGTCTTGATTTGCATTTATTTCTCTGATCAATAGTGATTTGGAGCAACTTTCCATATGACTAGAGATGGTTTTAATTTCATCATCTGAAAATTGTCTGTTCATGTCCCTTGACCACTTACTATTGAAGAGTGGCTTGAATTCTTATAAATATGAGACACTTCTCTATATATTTTAAAAATGAGACCTTTATCAGAACCATTAAATGTAAAGATGATTTCCCAATTTGATGCTTTGGAGGGAAAAAAAAAAACTTGAGAAAGAAAACAAAATGCAATCAAACATCAAAGAGTGAAAATACTACGTGATTCAAACCAGTTCCTATTGTTCAGTGATGAAGAGAGTCATATACATCCAGAGAGAGGCCTGTGGGAACTGAGTGTGGACCACAACATAGCATTTTATTGCTTTCTGTGAATGTTTGCTTGCATTTTGTTTTCCTTCTTAGGTTGTCATTTTTTTTCTCTTTCTAGATCTGATTTTTCTTGTGCAGTAAGATAACTGTATACATATGTATACACATATTGGATGTATCATATTTTAACATATTTAACATGTATTAGACTACTTGCCATCTAGAGGAGATTGTGGGGGAAGGAAGGAAAAATTTGGGCCAGAAAATTTTGCAAAGATCAATTTAGAAAAATTACTCATACTTTTTGTAAATGAAAAGCTTTAATAAACAAAAAAAGCAAAAAGAAAGAAAGAAAGAAAGAAAGAAAGAAAGAAAGAAAGAAAGAAA
>JAJPUD010000872.1:430116-440633 GCA_023553655.1 Myrmecobius fasciatus
AAAGAAAGAAAGAAAGAAAGAAAGAAAGAAAGAAAGAAAGAAAGAAAAAAGCATTTGCTACTGGCTAAGAAATAGAGTATTGGATCAGTGGAATAGGTTAGGATCACATGACAAAATAGGAAATAACTAGAGCAATGTAGTGTTTGACAAACCCAAAGAACACAGCTTTGGAGGTAAGAATTATTTGACAAAAACTGCTGGGAAAATTGGAAACTCGTATGGAAGAAATTAGGGCTCAACCTACACCCAATATCATATACCAAGATAAGAGCTAAATGGGTTCATGATTTAAACAAAGAGTGATATTATAAGTAGAAGAACATAAAATAGTTTACCTCTCAGATCTGTGGAGAAGGAAGGAATTTGTGTCCAAAGAAGAACTGGAACTCATAACTGAATACCACATAGATAATTCTGATTACATTAAGTCAAAAAGGTTTTGTACAAACAAAACTAATGAAGACAAGTTTAGAAGGGAAGCAATAAATTGGTAAATCATTTTTACATATAAGGGTTCTGACAGAGGCCTCGTTTCTAAAATATATAGAGAATTGATTCAAATTTATAAGAATCCAAGTCATTCTCCAGTTGGTAAATGGTCAAAGGATATGAAGAGAATTTTCAGGTGAAGAAATTAAAACTATTTCTAATCATATGAGAAGGTGCTCTAAATCACTATTAATCAGAGAAATGCAAATTAAAACAACTCTGAAATTCCACTACACACTTGTCAGATTGGCTAAGATGACAGGAAAAGATAATGACGAATGTTGGAAGGGATGTGGAAGACTGGGACACTGATACATTGTTGGTGGAACTCCAACTGTGAATGGATCCAACCATTCTGGAGAGCAATTTGAACTATTTTAAAAAACTTATCAAACTGTGTATACCCTTCGACCCAACAGTGTTTCTATTGGGCCTATATGCCATAGAGATCTTAAAGGAGGGAAAGGGACTCACATGTGCAAAACTGTTTGTGGCAGCCCTTTTTGTAGTGGCAAGAAACTGGAAACTGAATGGATGCCCATAAGTTGGAGAATGGTTGAATAAATTATGGTATATGAATGTTATGGAATATTATTGTTCTGTAAGAAACGATCAGTCCAATATTTTCATAGAGGCCTGAAGAGACTTACGTGAACTGATCCTAAGAGAAATGAACAGAACCAGAGTGATCTACTCCCAGAGGGAGGACTGTGGGAACTGAGTGTGGATTATAACATAACATTCTCACTCTTTTTGTTGTTGTTCATTTACATTTTGTTTTCTTATTCATATTTTTTTCCTTTTTGATCTGTTCTTTCTTGTGCAACAAGAGAATTGTACAAATATGTTTACATATATTGGATTGAGCATATATTTCAACATGTATAACATCAATTGCTTGCCATCTAGGGGATCAGGTGGGGGAAGGAGTGGAAAATTTGGAACACAAGGCTATGCAAGGATCAGTGTTGAAAAATTATCCATGCATATCTTTTGAAAATAAAAAGCTTTAATAATATAAAAAAGGAAATTGGCCTTCTAAGAAATATTTTTTTGCTTTTTGAGAATAAATTTTGTAGATTAGGAATTATTTTTATTCTAACTAAATTTTCATCTACATCAATCTAATTGATTCTTTCAAAATCAAATTGACTAATGGCTTATGGATTTTGTTAGTCTTTTCAAAGGCACATCATTAAGTTTTATTTATTGGTTTTGTAGTCTATTGTGTCTGATTTATCTATTCCCATTCTTATTACGATTTCCCCATGTGAGTTACTTTTGAGGTTTTTCATTTGTTGCTTTTCTAATTTCTGTACTTTGAAATTCAGTTAATTAATTCTCTTTTCTATTTTGGAAAGCTATTTATTTAAATCTTCTCTAATTATTGTTTAAGATTCATTAAAAAAATTTTGGTGCCTTTTCTCATTATTATCACCATATTTCATATGGTTATTCATTGTTTTCATGGAATACTTTGGACTATTCATTGTTTCAAATTTACTGTTATTAAGTCTTCATTTAGATCTATGTATTCTTGTATTTATTATTGTTTATATATGTATATTATTATTATTGTTTAGGGCTATGTTCTCTTAAAGATATATTTGCACATTTATGAGTTTTTAATTCATTTATTTGCAATTTCTCTCTGCCCTAATATATGGTCTGTTTATGTAAATGTTCCATGTGTTGCTGAGTGATATGCATATTCTTTAATATTCTCATTCATAATGCATGATTAATCTTTTCATTTTAAATTTTCCCACAATCTATTTTGTTTCATATTTTCCTTTTTTAAATTTATTTTTCTATTATGTTAGTCCAGATCAAAGAGAGGGATGATGAAATCTCCTTTTATTATTATGTTACAATTTGTATTTAATTTTTCAATTCAGTTAATTTTAGCCTTATTGATTTCTATGTCATGTAATATACATGTTATTAATATTAATACTTTTTCATTGTCTGTGGTTCATTTTAACATAATAAAAGGGTTATCTACATTCATGTTGATATTTTTATTTTCACTTTATCAAATATTATGATTGCAACTCCTGTCTTTTTATTTACCTGATGCATATTACATTTTGTTTTATGCTCTCATTTTGATTATGACACGTTGATGTGTCATTGACTTTCAAAGGCATTTATTTTAAATAACAAATGAAAGGCTTTATTTTGTCATCCACTCTACAACTCTTGCTTTATAGGAACTGTTAATCCATTCACATTTGAAGTTTTAAGAGTTATGCGTGTATATCAATTTATTTCCTTAGCTTAAGTTTCCCCTTTCCGTATAAAGTGATTAATTCATTCCTACATCTTTTTCTTAATAATAAATATATTCTCATATGTTCCTTTCTTTTTCCTACCTCCCATAAGTTGTATTTCTATTTGTTAATCTTTTCTCAAACTTAGGAGTTTTATGTAAATCATTTATTTATTTTCTTTCATTTATTATCATTTTCTTCCCCTCTTCCCTTCTTTTTTCTGCTGCTGGTAAAGAGCTTAATTCAAAATTTCTTTTCTACTCCTCCCCAGTGATTTCTTATGTCCTTAGACATTTTTTTTCCTGCAGTTCTTTCTAGATAGTTTCTTTTTGCTTTATTCTCTTCATTAATTCTTTCCCATTCTAGTGTATTCTGAATTACATTATCTGATTCTTATTTAATCATTCTTTAATCTCTGTATTTCTCATGAGGTTAAAGTTTCTGAAGCATGAGGTTTGAGATCCTTTTTTCTAATTAATTTCTCTGTTATTGCAATTGTCCCATCATCTTTTTTTCTCCCTTCTCTATCTTGCTCTTTGAAGCATCAATTTATAAGGGAAGTAAAGTTATCTAGAAGTTGTACCCCATGGTAGCAATCCCTTTGCCTCACATGATGTGGCTCAATTCAACCCACTTTCCTCACGATTATTATTTTCCTTTCCAATGACCATGCCAAATTGACTCAAGGTCCATGTATCCTCAGTGCTTCTGCCATCTACCTGCCCCTAAGAATTCACATCTCTCTTCTCCTGTGTATTTTCCATAGTGGCACAACACTCTCAAAGAAAGTAGTCTCCCAATGAACAAACTCCCAAAAATTTAATTCCTCTTTATCCATTAGGTTAATTGAAAAATTCTTATTAGTACAAATTTCCACCCACCATGAGAGTACTTCTCCCTTCACTCCTTACTTGATTGAGACCTTCCTTTCAGGTTTTCAAATTTTATTATTTTTTTCAACAACCTTCCCATTCTTAGACAGCCCCTTTTTCTTATTGCTGAGAAAGAAGGAGGAACCATTTCACCATTGTTCACCTGTGAACTTAGGAAGGGCATCTCACTTCTTGATCTCTGTTTTCCAGTTTCTCAAATTTAAGTATATTCTTATTTTGCAGTTTTAACTAACACACTGGTAATGTGCTTGTGAATTTATTTAGTTCAGTTTTTACATTTAGTTCCTCTATTTTCACTTCTGTCTTTTTAATTTTTGCTGACATCTTTATCTCCTGGTATGTTTTTTTGTTCTCTTAATGATGGTGTTGACAATGAGGGAGAGAATGATAAGGAGGAAAGATTTTAAATATTTAATCATTTTTTATATTTTTTAAATATTTAATCATTTTAAAATACTTCTAAATTTGAAGTAATTTATTTTATTACTTTTTCCATTTGAAAATTGTATTTTGTTGTGTTCTTCTAGGTGTGTATAACTTAAGATATCTGCAGAAATGTTTCAAATGCTTTTCTTCTGTTTCATGGATTTTTTCCCCTTTATGATTAGGCATAAGGTTGCAGGGTTTATCATTCAGTCTTGCAACTCTTAGAGTTCATTTCCTCTTTGGAATAATTTTTCTTCATTTAAATCCATCCTCCACATAAAATGTTGAAATTATTTTCTTAAAATTTAAATCTGATCATGTAGCTTCCCTGCTCAACAAACTTCAATGGCTCCCTATTAACTCAAGGATCAAATATCAAATTCTCTGTTTAACATTTAAGGCTCTTCACAATCTTGAGCCTTTTTATCTTTTGGATCTTTTCACATTTTATTTCTCTTTATGAAGTCTGTGTTCCAAATACAGTAAGTTATTCACAGTTCTTGGAACATTCTACTCAACCTTCCTTCTAACTTAATCATCCTTTCTGTTGATTTATTCTCTTGTACTTTCGTCCCTTAAGAATTTTCTCTTGAAATCTTTGTTCCTTTTCTTTTTCCTTTCTTCTTTTCACTATCACTCACATTTTGGCTCCTGAGATTAGACTGCAAATCTACCTCTGCTAAGCTACCCCAGCATCTCCTACCAGTAGGATTTAGGATTCACTTAGGCCCCTTCTATGGAAAGAATAATAATAATAATAATAATAACAATAATAATTTTAATACCTGCTATGGCAAGGAATTGAGCTAAGCACTTCATAAATACCTCATTCTATCTGTGCTACAGCCCTGCAAAACAGATGCTGCAGTTAGTCCGATTTTACACCTAAGGAAAGTGAGGAAGTAGATAAGTGACATATCCAGGGACATATAGTTAGTAAATGTCTAAGATCTAATTTGAACTCAGGCTTTCCTAACAGTGTTCTACCTACTGTGCAATTTAGCTCTCCTTTTCTGGGTAGCTAATGGGGACTAGTCTCAGATCATTTTCAAACCTACTTCTTTTAGGATCAGCACAGTCAAGAGTCCTTTTATCCACTCTGATTTTTTCCCCTCTATTCTCTGTCTAAACTGGAATTAGAATCAGATACATTTTGAAGGATAAGGTTTAGCCAGAGAGGGTCTTGTGGTCAAAGTCTTAAAGGTCTATCATCTGTGCTGGACCCCTCAAGTGCAAAGAGGACCTTCAGTTTTACCTGTTTCTTTCTCATGTGACTAAGAAAAATCAGTGTGTGTATTTTTTTTGGGGGGAGACTTTAAATGGGAACATTGGCAGCAAGAGTAAAGTCCAAAATTGACCCCAAGAACAAGCTCAAAGGTCAATACATTCATCATTGTTGGACATGTGGCTGATTCTGAGGGGAAAGTACTGAGTAATATAAGGAAGGGTGATCTGTTACAAATTCATCCGGAATATATTTGGTCAAGATTCTTTTCATTGTCACATTGAATCCAATATAATCTCTTTGAATCTAATGCATGATTCCCAGTATTCTGAGAATTAATGTCATCTGGGAAAAGTATCTAATCTCTCATACTTTTGACCCCATAAAGCTAGACATCTCAGAAAGTCATCTTGTAATTATTATGATCCAGTATCAGGAAAGGCAAAACTTTGCATTTGGAGGAAGGCAAATATTAAATTTTTGCAAATGGACATAATGAAGTTGTCAATTTCAACTTTAATTTGAGGTAACCTCTAGAAGATTGTTTAAACAGAAAGAATCTAGGCTTTTTCAGGGCAGATATTTGCAAATTGAATCTTTACTATTAAATTGAGTAGATTGATAAGGAGAAGAGGACTAAAAAGATATGTCTTTGTATTTGAGCACCAACGTTGCACATAATCTGATTACATGGGTGTCTTTCTCTGAATTTGTATTTATATACCTCTATTTAGAAAGTCTCTTTAGAGCTCTTTAGATATATGGGATAATTATGACAGGAAAGCAAGAGAAATGACAGCTTTTGTCCTTTTCACACTTTCTTCTATTTCTCATGAGCTTTTGGTACAATAAATCATTTAACCTTGACCCCAAGGGGTAGATATAGATTCAATCATTTAAAAGTTGATAGGAAGAAATTGTTTTATTGATATGTGGTTATGCTATTGATTGTGTCAGCATGTTGGCGTGCTTCATTCTACAATAGAATGGCAATATCAGAACTGGAAAGGATTGCAGAGTTCCAGTAGGGTGACAAGTGTCTATATAACATCTTCTCTACATTGCCCAGGATTTGATTGGCTATTGACTAGAATGGAGGATCTACTGCTATTCAAAGTGGATTATGTCATTTTAGACAAGTTTACTGTTGAGGAAATCCTACATGGCAAAGTCCATTATCAAAATTATATCTTCCTTTTTATAACCTCCATTATTTAAATATTAATCATTAATTATCAATTAATACTAATTCTTCCCAACCCCTACCCTCCAGGAAAACAAAAGAGTTGAGTGACCATGTTTATGAACTAGCTTCTGATAATAGAAATTCCATGAAGCAATGTGAGAAGAGTGCTGGATTTGGAATTGGGGAAGCTGGGTTTGGCTATTAACTTTACAATTTGCTAGTTGTGAGGGCAGAGCAGACATGTTTCTAATGTGACCTCCTCCGAGCTTCTCTCAAATTAACAGCTGATTAATCCTCTGAACTGGTTTTGGAGTGACAAAATTCAAATATTTGGAGTACAACAAATTTCCAGAAGAACATACTTTGGAAGAACTTCAAAAAAGGTCTGTTTCAATTGGGCAGGGGGAGAGGCTGCCAAGCCCAGGGCCAGGATTTGGGGTGGGGAGCCAGGGCACTGAGATGTCCATGCACCAGACAATTGACTGGAAGGCTCTTAGGCTACCCTGTCCTGGGTTACAAGCCAGTGGTCAGCAGATTAGCTGTAAAACACCCAAAGCAAATACAAAAGACAAATTGTGAATCCCTGAACCTCAAAACACTGTATTTGGCTATGGCTACCCAGCACCAGAAGTCAGCAGTATTGGCCTTAGGACAAACTGAAGTGGCTGTTGCTCCTTTGCCTTAAAAGCAGATCTCGACTTTTTTTTTTTTTTAAATGAGCCAAAAAAAAGTACTCTGATCATAGATAGCTTTTATGTAAAAAGAAGAACAGACTTCAAATCCTGAGGATATACTTCAGATGAGGTTAAAAAAATTAAAAGGATGGGTAGAAATCCTGATCTCACATCAAGCAAAAGCAAAAATAAATCTTATTAAAAGAGATAAGGAAGAAAACTACATCCTACATAAAGGTACAACAGATAATGAAGTAATATCAATAGTAATCATATACACACCAAGTGGTATAGCATCCCTATTCCTAAAGGAGAAGTTAAGAGAGCTGCAAGAAGAATTAGACAGCAAAACTATACTAGTAGGGGAATCTCAATCTTGCTCTCTCAGAACTAGATAATTCTAACCACAAAATAAATAATCAAGAAGTAAAGGAGGTAAATAGAATCCCAGAAAAGTTAGGGATGATAAACTTTTGGAGAAAATTGAATGGAGAAAGAAATATACCTCTTCCTCAGCAGTACATGGAACCTATACAAAAATTGACCATGTATTAGGGCATAAAAACCTCAAAATCAAATGCAGAAAGGCAGAAATAATAAATGTATTTTTCTCAGATGATGCAATAAAAATTACATGCATAAAAGGCCAGGGGAAAATAGACTAAAAATTAATTGGAAACTAAATAATATAATCCTAAAGAATGAGTGAGTGAAACAACCAATCATAGACACAATTAGTAATTTCATCCAAGAGAATGACAATAATGAGACAATACAGCAAAATTTGTGGGATGCAGTCAAAGCTGTTATTAGTAAAACATCTCTAGATGTTTACTTACATAAAATATAGAAAGAATACATAGAAGATCAGTGAATTGGGATTACAACTAAAAAAGCTAGAAAAAGAATAAATTAAAAACTCAATTAAATATTAAATTTGAAATTCTGAAAATAAAAGGGGAGTTTAATGAAATTGAAAGTAAGAAAACTATTGAATTAATAAATAAAACTAAAATGGTTTTATGAATCAAAAACAACAAATTAGATAAACTTTTAGTTAATTTTATTAGAAAAAGGAAAGAATAAAATCAAATAGTCTCAAAAATGAAAAGGGAGAACTTTCCACTAATGAAGTGGAAATTAGAACAATAATTAGGAGTTATTTTGCCCAACTACATGTCAATAAATTTAATAATCTAAGTGAAATGGAGGAATACCTACAAAATATAGATTACCCAGATTAACAGAAGAAAAAATAAATTATTTAAATAGTCCCATTTTAGAAAAAAGAAATAAAACAAGCTATTAATCAACTTCTTAAGAACAAATCTCCAGGGCCAGATGGATTTACATGTGAATTCTTCCAAACATTTAAAGATTAATTCCAGTACTATGCAAACTATTTGAAGAAAATAAGGAAAGGAGTCCTACAAAATTTCTTTTATGACACAGACATGGTGCTGATAGCTAAACCAGGTAGGATGAAAATAGAGAAAGAAAACTATACAACAATTTTCCTAATGAATATTGATGTAAAAATCTTAAATAAAATATTAGCAACAAAATTACAGAAAGTCATCCCAAGGATAATACACTACGACCAAATAGGATTTATACCAAAAATGCAGAGCTGGTTCAATAGTAGGAAAACTATTAGCACAATCAATTATATCAACAACCAAACTAACAGAAATCATAAGATTATTTCAATAGAAGCAGAAAAAGCATTTGATAAAATCCAACACATTCCTATTTAAAAAAAAAAACACTGGAGAGTATAGGAATAAATGGACTTTTCCTTAAAATAATCAGTATCATTGATTTAAAACCATCAGCAAGCATCATAAGTAATGGGGACAAACTAGAACAGTAACATCCCAGTAACATCAGCAGTGAAACAAAGTTGCCTGCTATCACCATTACTATTCAATATTCTATTAGAAATGTTAGCTCTGGCAAAAAAGAGAAGAAAAGGCTATTAGGGTAAGTACTGAGGAAACCAAATTGTCACTCTTTGCAGATGATATGATAGTATAATTAGAGAACCCTAGAGACTCAACTAAAAAAACTACTAGCAACAATTCACAATTTTAGCAAAGTTGCAGGATACAAAATAAATCCATGGAAATCATCAGCACTATACCTTTTGACCCAGCAGTGTTTCTACTGGGCCTATATCCCAAAAAGATCTTGAAGGAGAGAAAGGGACTCACATGTGCAAAAATGTTTGTTGTAGCCCTTTTTTTTAGTGGCAAGAAACTGGAAACTGAATGGATTCCCATCAGTTGGAGAATGACTGAATAAATTATGGTATGTGAATGTCATGGAATATTATTGTTCTGTAAGAAACGGCCAGCAGGATGATTTCAGAGAGGCCTGTAGAGACTTGCATGAACCGATGCTGAGTGAAATCAGCAGAACCAGGAGAACATTATACACAGCAACCAGACTATACGATGATCAATTCTGATGGACATGGTTCTCTTCAACAATGAGGTGATTCATTGTTCAGTGATGAAGATAGTTATATATATATCTAACATACACATATATATATACATATATATATATCAAGAGAGAGGCCTGTGAGAACTGAGTGTGGACCACAACATTTCAACACTTTCTGTATTTGCTTACATTTTGTTTTCCTTCTTAGGTTGTTTTGGGTTTTTTTTTTTTCTCTTTCTAGATCTGATTTTTCTTGTGCAGTAAGATAACTGTATAGATATCTATACATATATTGGATTTGCCCTATAATTTAACATATTTAACATATATTAGACTACCTGTCATCTAGGGGTGGGGGTGGGGGGAAGGAGGGGAAAAATTTGGAACAAATTTTTTTTTTGCAAAGGTCAATGTAGAAAAATCACTCATATGTTCAATAAATAAAAAGCTTTAATTAAAAAAAAGAAATCATCAGCATTTTTATATATTACCAACAAAGTCCAACAGCAAAAGATACAAAGACAAATTCCATTTAAAATACCAAGAAGTAATATAAAATATTTGGGAGTTTACTTGCCAAGGCAAAGTCAGGAACTATATGAACACAACTACAAAACATTTTCCATACAAATAAAGTCAGATCTAATCAATTGGAATAATATAAAGTGTTCATAGGTAGGCTGAGCAAATGTAATAAAAATGGCAATACTGCCTAAATTAATCTACTTATTCAGTGCCATACCAATCAAACTCTTAAATTATTTTACATATCTAGAAAAAATAATAACAAAGTTAATCTAGAACAAAAAAGGTCAAGAATTTCAAGGGAATTAATCAAAAAAAAAAATGCAAACCTGACCTAAAACTATATTACAAAGCAGCAGTAATCAAAACCATTTGTTA
>JAJPUD010000872.1:441033-458441 GCA_023553655.1 Myrmecobius fasciatus
AGATGATTTTGATTATATTAAATTATAAAGTTTTTGTACAAATAAAACTAATGCAGACAAGTTTAGAAGGGAAGCAATAAACTGGGAAAATATTTTACATTCAAAGCTTCTGATAAAGGCCTCATTTCTAAAATATATACAGAATTGACTCAAATTTATAAGAATTCAAGCCATTCTCCCATTGATAAATAGTCAAAGGGTATGAACAGGAAATTTGCAGATGAAGAAAGTAAAACTATTTCTAGTCATATGAAAAAGTATTCTAAATCACTATTGATCAGAGAAATGCAAATTAAGACAACTCTGAAGTATTACTGTATACCTTTCAGATTGGCTAAGATGATAGGAAAAGATCATGATGAATGTTGGAGGGTTATGTGGGAAAACTGGGACACTAATAAATTGTTGGTGAAGTTGTGAACTGATCCAACTATTCTGGAGAGCAATTTGGAACTATGCCCAGAGGGTTATCAAACCGTGCATACCCTTTGATCCAGGAGTATTTCTACTGGGCTTATATACCAAAGAGATCTTAAAGGAGGGAAAGGAACCCATATGTGCAAAAACATTTGTGGCAGCCCTTTTTGAATGGATGCCCATCAATTGGAGAATGGCTGAATAAATTATGGTATATGGATGTTAGGAATATTATTGTTCTGTAAGAAATGACCAGCAGAATGATTGAAGCAGAATTGGATTACATGAACTGATGATGCTACATGAAATGAGCAGAATCAGGAGATTATTGTACATGGCAACAAGATTGTACAATGTTCAATTCTTATGGATGTAGCTCTTAACAATAAAATGACCCAGGCCAGTTCCAATGATCTTGTGATGAAGAGAGCCATCTACACCTAGAAGAGGACTGTGGGAAGTGAGTATGTGTAGATCACAAGATAGTATTTTCACTCTTTTTGTTGTTTTTTTTTTTTTTTTACATTTTAGTTTCTCTCATTTTTTCTTTTTGATTTGATTTTTCTTCTGCTTTAAGATAATTGTACAATGATGTATGCATATACTGGATTTGACATATATTTTGCCATGTTTCACATATATTGAATTATTGCTATGTAGTGAAGGGGATGGAGGGAAAGGAGGAAAATTGGAACACAAGGTTTCACAAGCATTAATGAAAAATTATCCATGCATGTGTTTTTAAAATTAAAAAAACTCTAATAAAAATTTTTTAAAGAAAGAAAATTGCTAGTTGTGTGACCTAAAATAAATCAGTTCACCTCCCTAAGCCTCAGTTACCTTTTCTATAAAGCAGTAACAAAAGTGCCTGAACTACTTACAATCCTGAGTGTTTTTTTTAGGAATGTTCTAGGTAAACACTGATGTCCTTTAGGATCGGTAAATTAATCAACACATTAAATGAGTCTTGTGTGTTGGTACATTGGATGTAAAACTGAAAGTCATCAGGTTTGTGGACACAAACCATCTGAAATGAATCAGCCTCTTTCCATCTCTCCTTCAAGTAGGTGTTAAATGGTGATGCGAATGAACATCTATGCAAGGGCTTTGGACTTACATGGAAGATTTCCTTACATTAATTAAGAGATTTTAAATGCACATTAATGTTGATGCACGTCTCCCAAGATCCCTAGGAGATTTGAGACAGTATTCTGGGGATTATAAATCTTTCCAGAAAACTGAAAATGCTACCCTGTTCTCAAGATTTCTTTCTGAGGGCATCCTAACTGGTGAATGAGAACAAAGAGTCAAACAGTGACATGGCATAAGGAAATAAAAAAGGGAAGGAAAGCATAGAAGACAAAGCAATGTTATTCTGAGTACTCAGCACTAACACTTCTAGCACATCCACTCATTTGTTTATTCTTCATTATCTTTGTCTTTTGTTTTGAATAAACATTTACAATCTTCTGAAATCTACCAGGATTGCAATTTGGAAAAGAGGAATAGAATGAATCACCCTATCCCCTGCTCAAAGATAATTCAAAGATAGCAATTATATGGCAGCTACTGAGGAGGTGCAAGACTCATTGATTAGCCCCTTATTTATCTTATTCCAGGATTTCCTTATCAATTGACTCAATCTAGCAGTGCACTCCAATAGAACTCCAAATAGGAAATCCAAAAAGCTACTGAACAGTCTGAATGGTTACCCCAAAATCCAATGGCTAAGTTTCAACCATCCTCTTCTTAGTATTGAGCTTAATTTTAGCTTTACACATGGTATTGCCAAGCTTGGGAATTACACTTCTGAGCCCATATTAACTTACAAGCAGCAAATTAGAAGAGTGAAGCAGGAGCCTTCCTATATTTTGTTTTGTATTGGTCATTAGATGCTGTATTGCTTTCATGTGTACATATTAATATTTGAATAAGATTTTATTTAAAAATTTTTCACTTTGAAATGAGCAGAACCAGGAGATCATTATACACGGCAACAACAGTACTATATGATGATCAATTCTGATGGACGTGGCTCTCTTCAACAATGAAATGTTTCAAACCACCTCCAATTGTTCACTGAAGAAAGCCATATACACCCAGAGAGAGGGATGTGAAATGTGGACCACAACATAACATTCTCATACTCCTTTATTGATGTTTGCTTACATTGTGTTTCCTTTATCTGATACATCGTTTGTGTAAATAAGATTTTTCTTGCACACCAATGATAAGTTTGGAAATATGTATACATATATTCGATTTGCCAATATTTTAACATAATTAACATGTAGTGGATATCCTGCCATCTAGGGGAGGGGTGGGGAGTTGGGGGGAAAAATTTGTAATGGAAAGCTATGTAAGGGTTATTGTTGAAGAATTACCCACACATATGTTATGCAAATAAAATAAAAAAAAAACAAGAAATATAATGCAACATAAAATAAAATAAAATAAAATTTTTCACTTTTACACTGAAAAAAGAACATTCTTAAATACACAAGATTATGCAAAAAGAGAATTACATGTGGAAAGATGAACCTTAATTTTATTTTGTTCAGTCATTTCAGTCATGTTCAATTCTTCGTTATACCACATTTTTTTTTTTTTGCAGAAACACTCAAGTGATTTGCTGTTGCCTTCTGTAGTTTATCATACAGATGAAGAAACTGAGAAAAATGGTGAAATGACCTGCCCAGGGTCACACAGCCAATAATCTAGATTTAAATTTAGGAAGAAGAGTCTTCCTGACTCCAGCCCCTGTATTCTATTCAATGTACCACCAAGTACACCACTTTTTATTTAATTCTGTAAAAATTTCCATAACTGCCTTACAAAACTATTCTGCTTCTGTGCTTCTTTCTGAACCTTTTCTACATTTATCCCTTCCACATTGTGATTTCCCCTATCATGATTTATTTATATTTATATATATATATATATATATATATATATATATATATATATATTGTGGGTAAGCATAAGAAAGTAAATGGGAATTTTAGCAGAGTTTTATGGAAATTGCAGATGACATATGAAGGTCAGGAGATGACAGAGTTTATACTTACCTCAAATTTTCCAATAAGGTAAATACACTATAAAGAAAAAGAAAAGGGAGCCAAGATGGCAGAGAGTAGACATGACTTTCTATGACCTCCTCTGACTTTTTTCTCAAACCAACAGCAGATTAAGCCTCTAAACTGGTTTTGGAGTCAAAGAACCCACAAATATTTGGAGTACAACACATTCCCAGGAGAATATACTTTGGAATAACTTCAGTACAGGTCTGTTTCAGATGGGCAGGGGGATAGTCAGCGGAGCCCAGACCACAACACAGGGAAAGTGGGGCAAGGAGCTGGGATGGGGAGTGCTTTGCAGCTTCCATGCACCTGGGAATTTTCAGTGAGCCTCTTAGGCTACTCTATCATGGTTGTAAGTGGGTGATCTAGCAGATTTGCTACAAAAGGCAAATTGTAAACCATTGAACACAAGAATCTGCAATTACCCAGAATCAGAAGTCAATCAGCAGAACTGCCCCAGGGTAAACTAAAGCAGCTGTCAATCCTTGGCACTGAGCAGACCTCTAGCATTAAAAAAATAATGAACAAAACAAAAAACAATAACAGCTTTCATCATAAACAGCTTTTATGGAGAGAGCAAGAAGAACAGACCTCAAATCCTGAGATTCGTAAAGGCAAAGCAACTGCAGATGAAGTCCCAAAGGGAGATATGAGCTGCCTCCCATTTCACAAGGCTTTCTTGGAAGATTGCATAAAGTATCTTAAAAGATATTAGAAGAAAAATGGAAAAAGAAAATAAGATTTTTACAAAAAGGAATGGGAAAAGCATATAACTCCTTGCAAAATAGCTATGAAAAAGATACCAATGCATTGAAAGAAAAAAATTGTGAAATGGGAAAAATAAACAAAACAATTCAATTGCCCAAATACAAAAGGAGCTAGAAAAGGTAACTGAAGAAAATAATACACTAAAAATTAGAATTGAACAAATGTAAGTGAATGACTCAATAAGACTTCAAGAAACAGTTAAACAAAAACAAAAAAAAAATAGAAAAATAGAAGAAAATGTGAAATACCTCTTAGGAAAAAAAAAAAAAAACAACTGACCTGTAGAACAGATCTAGGGGAGATAATCTAAGGATTACTGGACTTCTTGAAAGCCATGATGAATAAAAGAACTAGGCATTATCTTATAGGAAATCATAAAGGAAAACTCCCCTGATATCTTATAATCAGAAGGTAAAATAGCCATAAAAGAATTCTCCAATCACCTCCTGAAAGAGACACCAAAATTAAATCCCCAAGGAATATCATGGCTAAATTTCAGAACTATTGCACCAAGGAAAAGATATTTCAAAGAGTCAGAAATAAACAATATACATAATCAATTGAGATAATCATATTATTTTTGTTAGTTTGGTTATAGATATAGTTGATTATGCTGATAAATAAATATCAAGAGGTCATAATCAGGATTACCTAGGACCTAGCAGCTGCCACCTTAAAGGAAGTAAGGGCCTGGAATATGATATTCTTAAAGCAAAGGAACTTGAATTACAGTCAAGAATAAGTTATCCAGCTAAAATGAGCATTTTCTTTATGGGAAGAAAATGGACATTTAATGATATAGATGAACTTTATCTATTTCTAATGAAAAGACCAAAATTGAACAAAAAAAACTGATCTCCAAAAACAGAACTCAACAGAAACTAAAAAGTAAAAAGGAAAGGACTCTTGAGAATTATCTTTTATGGACATACTTAGAGAATGTGGGTATAATTTGATTTTATAATGATATGATAATATGCAAAAGAAACAAGAGGTAGAAAGAGGATTATACTGGAAAAAGAGGAAAAAGAAGGTAAAATAAGGGAAATTACCTCTCATGAAGAAGCAAAGAAAACCTAATATAATTGAGGGAAAGAAAATAGGTGGATAAGCACTGGGTGAATCTTACTCTCATCAGATTTGGTTCATAGAGAGAATATCAGACATACTTGATTATTTCACAGAAAAAACTTGTCCCATCTTAAAGGGAAATGGGAGGAAAAGGGGGAAAAGAAAGGGAAAGACTAGTAGGAAAGAAAACAGAAGTATTAGGGGAAAGGTATAAAACAGGAGGAGGGGCTCTAAAGGGAGGAGGTTGTTTGAGGGAGGTGTTCATTAAATTAAAAAACATTAAGGAAGAAGGAAGGGGGAAAGGAAAGAGAAAAGTGTAACAGGGTAAATAAGATGGCAGAAAATACAGAATTCATTGTTTTAACTGTGAATATGAATATAGAGTGAAGGTAAAGGGCTACAGCAGAATCTATTATGCTTCAGGTGAAGTAAAAATAAATAAATAAATAAGCAGGAGTAGCAATCCTGATCTCAGATCAAGCAAAAGCAGAGATAGATCTAATTTAAAATGACAATGAGGGAAACTATATTTTACTATAGGGTGCCATAGACAATGAAGTAATATCAATACTAAACATATATGCACCAAGTGGTATAGCATGGAAATTCTAGAGGAGAAATTTAGAGATTCAAGAAGAAATAGCAAAACTATACTCATGAAAGATCTCAACCTTGCTCTCCCAGAACTACATAAATTAAATCACAAAATAAATAAGAAAGAAGTTAAAGAGGTAAACAAAATGTTAGAAAAGTTAGTTATGATAGATCTTTGAGAAAATTAAATGGAGACAGAAAGGAGTTTACATTTTTCTCGGCAATTCATGGAACATATACAAAAATTGACCATGTGTTAGGGCATAAAAAAACTCAAAATCAAATGCAGAAAGGCAAAAATAGTAAATGAATTTTTATCACATCATGATACAATAAAAATTACATGCAATATAAGGCTAGGAGAAAAGAAAGCAAAAATTAATTGGAAATTAAATAATCTAATCCTAAAGAATAAATAGGTGAAACAACAAATCATAGACACGATCAATAATTTCATCCAAGAGAATGACAACAATGAGACAACATACCAAAATTTGTGAGATGTAGCCAAAACTGTTATTAGGGGAAATTTAACATCTCTAGATGCTTACTTGCATAAAATAGAGAAGGAGAAGATCAATGAATTGAGTTTACAACTAAAAAAGCTAAAAAAAAAAAAAAACAAATTAAAAACCCTCAATTAAATACCAAATTTGAAATTCTGAAAATAAAAGGGGAGATTAATAAAATTGAAAATAAGAAAACTATTGAATTAATAAATAAAACTAAGACTTGGTTTTATGAAAAAATAATAAAATAGATAAACCTTTAGTTAACTTGATTAGAAAAGGGAAAGAAGAAAATCCAATTGTTAGTCTCAAAATGAAAAGGGAGAACTTTCCACCAATGAAGAGGAAATTAGAGTAATAATGAGTTACTTTGCCCAACTATATGCCAATAAATTTGTTAATCTAAATGAAATAGAAGAATATCTACAAAAATATAGATTACCCATATTAACAGAAGAGGAAAAATTATTTAAATAGCCCCATTTTAGAAAAAGAAATAGAACAAGCTATTAATCAACTCCCTAAGAAAAAATCTCCAGGGCCAGATAGATTTACATGTGAATTCTACCAAACATTCAAAGAAAAAATTAATTCCAACAGTATATAAATTATTTGAAAAAATAGAGAAAGAAGGAGTCCTACAAAATTCCTTTTATGACACAGATATCATACTCATAGCTAAACCAGGTAGGGGGAAAACAGAGAAAGAAAATTATAGATCAATTTCCCTAATGAGTATTGTTGCAAAAATCTTAAATAAAATATTAACAACAAGATGACAGAAAGTCATCCCTAGGAAATTATACCATGACCAAGTAGGATTTATACTAGGAATGCAGAGCTGGTTCAATATTAGGAAAGCTATTAGCATAATTGACTATATAAATAACCAAATTAACAAAAACTATATAATTATCTCAACAGATGCAGAAAAAGCATTTGATAAAATCCAACATCAATTCCTATTAAAAACACTAGAGAGTATAGGAATAAATGGACTTTTCCTCAAAATAGTCAATAGCATCTGTTTAAAACCATCAGCAAGCATTTTATCTAATGGGGACAAACTAGAACCATTTCCAAGAATATCAGAAGTGAAACAAGGCTGCCCATTATCACCATTACTATTAAGTATTGTATTAGAAATGTTAGCTTTGGCAATAAGAGAAGAAAAAGAGATTTAAGGAATTAGAGTAAGTTATGAGGAAAGCAAATTGCCAGTCTTTGAAGATGACATGAGGGTATACTTAGAGAACCCTAGAGACTCAACTAAAAAATTACTAGAAGCAATTCACAACTTTAGCAAAGTTGCAGGATACAAAATAAATCCACATAAATCACCAGCATTCTTATATATTACCAACAAAATCCTGCAGCAAGGAATTCAAAAAGAAATTCTATTCAATAATTGCCAATAGTATAAAATATTTGGGAATCTATCTGCCAAAGGAAAGTCAGGAACTACACGAACACAACTATATAGCATTTTCCACACAAATAGTCACACAATCATTTGGGAAAATATCAAGTACTTATGGATAGGCTGAGACAATATAATAATAATAATGACAATACTACCTAAATTAATCTACGTATTTAGTGTCATACCAATCAATTCCTACAACTATAGGCTAGATAGTTTCTAGAGAGAGATACACTTGTGGTTGGGCTTATTTTGGTCTATATGTCCAGCCAGAATACATAGGTTTCAGCTAGACGAGTCCCTGGGAAATTGGTAATGGCCAGTTTTGCAAATATCTGGCTAACATCATTGTGACCAACATTGTCTTTACTGATGACACCAAGACCCTCAGCGGCAGAAATTGATCCCAACTGTGGTTTACAGAGTTTAAAGGTACAGCTCCTCAGTGATTATCCAAAGGTTGAAAGCTTCACTGGCATTTTCTCTATATCCAATTCTTTCAAACATGCTCCCCCAATCCCGAGGATTGTCTGAATGGCCAAATTAATAAACCCCATGACCTCTTCCTGTGTCCTTGTGACAGTTTATTTACTCCACTGAGATGCAGTAACATTCCGTAATATCATCTGTTACTTAGAATTTTTAATTCATCACTAGCTCAATAGGAAAATTTGATGTTTCAGCCTCTTAAGTCTTAGGGAACATACCTATACAGTGAAAACTCAGTAGATGTGGCTACAAATGATAATCAGAAATCACCAGTTAAAAGAGAAATGGAGCTCAAGGCATTGAACATGGAGAAAGAGGATTCTCTTTATTGAGCTCAGTATTGAAATATTAAGTGAACTCAGTGCAGTGAACTGGAGGCTTAAACAACATTTACCTAAAGGCCTGACCTTTCCTGCTGAGTCAGAAGGATAGGTAGAGTGGGCCATACAGCTTGACTGGGGCTCACCCAAAAGAACAGCAATAGATTCTGCTTTGTCTCCAACTCCTTGAGGAATCTGGGCCAGATCATATTATTCCTCTGAGGATCAAGTTCTCCAGAAGGGAGCAAGGACCATTAAAAGAATTTTGTAAACTCTGGCATTTTATATTCTGTTTTCTAAGACCCTATTCTATGTTCCCTCCCAGCTCTGACCTCCCCTGTTCTATGGTTCCTCTTAGTTCTGACATCCCCTGTTCTAAGCTCCCTCCCAGCTCTGACATACCCTGTTCTAAGCTCCCTCCCAGCTCTGACATCCCCTGTTCTAAGCTCCCTCTCAGCCCTGACATCCCTTGTTCTCAGAACCCTCCCAGCTCTGGCATTCCTTGTTCTAAGCTCCCTCCCAGCTCTGACACCCCCTGTTCTCAGGCCCCTGCCAGCCCTGATTTTCTTTATCCACCTACTATTCCTTCTCTCTAAATACATCTATAGCTTCTGAAATAGCCTAAGAGATACACTTAGGACAGTAGCCTCAATTCCAACCCCACATTCAGCTTCTCATCTGCTGTGTGACCTTTGAAGAGAGTATTAGCCTTTCTGGCCCCTGCTTGTTCCCTCTTCAACTCCTTTTCTGTCTTAAGAAGATTCAGGTGTCCCAGAGTACAGACTGCAAATTGGCTCTAGAAATCACGACAAGTAAATAAATGCTTAATGACCTTTATGCATGGGCCTTTGAAGGAGATCCTCACACTTTGTCCACAATCTCCATTTCTGAACAGGAAAGGGGACTTTTGCTGCAGTGAAGCTCACTGTCAGCATCCATTGGGAGTTTCAACAGCCTGGTTCTCTCAGTATTTACCATGTAGCCAAGAAATCAAAGGACCCAGAGCAGAGTCTCATCAATAATACAGACACCATTTAAGAGCTAGCTATGTTGCTCTTAGCTCAAGCAACCTCTGAGCCTCCTGGGATTCAGACTGGCATGCATCAGTGGGATACCCTTCCAATGTACCTTTAATCTTACCTAGCTTGCAGAGGGCCAGGCCTCTGCAGAGAGGTCAATGCACAAGAGTAGTCACCCTGTGGCTATCAGGAATTGCCATTTCTAGTCCCTAAAGGATTAGCACTGAACCCTTCAGAAGTGAGCTTGGACAGGGGCTGATGTATTTGATATTCTCCTGCTTCTCTGTTCCCTTACTAGATATTTGAGCTGGGGGATAGGAATAAAAAAGAAGTCTCATGAGAGCTATACAGCAATCAAGCATTTATTAATCACTTACTGTATACTAGGCACTATAGGGGGTTCTTGCGATACAAAGATAAAAATAAACCAGTAACTACCTATAAAGAGTTAATATTTTATTGGGAAAATTCATTGATCACACACAAAAATGGGGAAATCAGGAAAGATGTCTTCAAGGACATAGCCATTGAGCTTGACCTAAAAGGAACCTGGAGTTTTAATGAGAAATTAGGGGAGGAAGGAAAACATCCCAATCTGTACAAAAGAATTTAAATGTTAGGTACAGGATGCTTTACATGAAGTAAGTCAAGAGGAGTCATGGATACTTAGATTGGGGCTGGATTAGTATAAAATAGTCCGTAGCAAATTTTTAAAAAGTCTATAAATAAGTTTTACAAGGCATTTGCCATCAATTGTCACCTTTTCTGCTTACACAGCCTAAGACTAAGGAAGGCCTTATTATCTATCAAAGAAAAGGTTGTACTAGGCAAAGCTTTCACAAAGTTTTTGATCTTGTAATTCCTTTTCACCCTTAAAAATGTTAAAGAGCCACCCAAAGAGCTTTTGTTTACACAGCTTTCTCAACCAGTATTTGCCATCATAAAAAGTAAATGTTTTAATATTATTATAGAAATAGATTTGACCTCACAACTCTCTGAAAAGGTCTTAGGGATCTAAAGAAATCCACAGACATAGAGTGAGAACTGCAGAATTAGATAAATATCGATGTTCCATCCAGGTTTCAACCCCAACCCCATGTAACATCTTTTTTTGACAGAAAAAGGAGTTTAGATCTCACAAAGCTAAAAAGACTCCTCAAAAGTATGAAGTGGGAGTGGAAGCCAGGAACCCTGCCATGAAGGTTCCTCCCTGGACTAGCAATGCCATCCCTCATTTAACAATACATTTCCCTCTGGGAAGTCATGTAATTATTACAACTCCTCCACCCCGACTTCTGTAGGGCGTTCAGGTTATCTTCACAACAACTCCATTCAGTGAGTAGCATCTTGACCTAATTTTAGAGCTACATAAGGGAAGTGCCTGGATTGCATGTTGCTTCAGCTGAAAAATGGGAATAATAATAGGATCTGCCTTTGGGAGTTGTTATGAGAATCAAATAAGATAACTTGTAAATCATTTAGCATAGACCCCGGCATATAATAAGTATTGTACCAATGTCTTTTCCCTATCTTCTACCCACCATCTTTTTGCCTCCAAGACTGGCTCTCTCTCTCTCTAATAGGTCAGATTCCTCCTTACAAAAGATTATGTGGCTCCTAGATATATAATTTTATTTAAAACTAGAAGAGTCTCATGAAGCTGTCAAGTAAAACCTCATCATTTTACAAAAGAGAGAGGAAATGACTTAGCCCAACTTACACAAGTAACAAGAAGCAGGCTTGGGATTTCAGCTATGTCTGAGATACAAATCTGGGTTCTTTGAATGACAATACAGCATCCTTCCACCTACAAAATGCTGCTTCTTCCATATGCAGCAACATTAAAATAATATCTTTGCCCTCCATCCATTAGTACTTTCCTCCACTTTCCTCTGTCTGTTACTAATCAACATCTTTTAATAAACTTCTCTTTCTACTATTGCTTTTTCATTCCAAACATTTTTGGAGGGCAGAGGACTAATTAAAAAAACAATGGGCTTCCCAGTGCTTTTCTGAATTCTATACAAATGGAGCTAAGTCAACACTTAATCATCTCCCCTCTCACTGATGAGTATTGATCTATGGCTGGAAGGTAAAGGGCAGTAGATGGAATGTGGATTTTACTGCTAATTCCCAAGCCTCAAGAGAAAGATTTCAGATTTGAAAAGGTCTTTTTTCTCTTTCATGGAGGAGAGCTTGTCAAATTCTCATTATACCCACCTTAGTGATGAGGAATCTGTGGTAAAGAAGCCAGCTGCCTAAATGCACTAGGCTTGAGTAAGAGTCAACATTCATTCCAAATTTCCCTGATCAAGAGCTCCTTCTACTTAACTCCATGGGGTTTGCAGAGCAAGCCCACCCCATAATCCTATGGCACTGGTGACTAATACTTCCTTCAAGTTTGCTATATGGAAGAATTTGTTTGTATACCAGTTAATGCTTTCCAGATACCTGGTAAGTCCAGTCGACTCCCTGGACCTCTATGCACTAAGAGAAATCATTAGCTGTGAGACCCAGGAAAAGGGAGCAGGGCAGTGATTTTTTGGAGACAGTTGGTGAAAGACAAGGAAATAAAAGCCCACTCTGACCCCTATCCCATGTTGTTCCCATAAAAAAAATAATGGGAGACAAGATTCATGGCAGCCCTATTCCACTAGTACCATGGCACCAAGTATGGAGTTGAGATTGAAAATTGTGGAGGAGATGGATCCCTTCCCCAACTCACTCCTACAATATATATAGCCATCAACATGACTCTGTTGTGATATAGCTTCCTCTTTGGTAGTCTTCTATCCTTTTTTGCTTGAAAATAGCATTGAAAAAGACAAAACAAAACAAAAACAAAAAATATTCAATGTCAACTCAGAAAATTTAGGCTTGAATCTCTTCTTGATATTTATTACTATATCACTTTAGCTGAGGTCTCCCTGTCCTTACCTGTGAAATAAGGAGTATTAGAATGCACAATCTTTAGATTCTACAAATCCTATAATCTACTCTCCATGATCTACTCAGAAAGAAAGGTACTCTGCAGAAATAAACCTAGTCTAAATCTCAACAGATTTGGAGCAGAAACCAGTCTGTAGAAATAAACCTAGTCTAAATTTTAACAATTTGGAACAGAAAAGGCCCTTGGCGAACATCTCCTGTAGATCCCTGGAGCAAAGGGAAACTGAAGACAATTAGAAAGGGAAACTGAAGAATCTTAAAAGTTTAGTAGTGTGCCAACATCAAAAACCTAGTAAAAGGAAAGATGGGATATGCATTCATGTCTTCCTGATTCCATGACTCATTCCTATTTATACTACTGTGTTTCTCTCTTACACAAGAGATACTAAATTTGATTGATAGACATTTATAGCTATTTCCATTATATCTATTTCCATTCTATCTGTCCATCTGTCTGTCAATCTGTCTCTCCATCTACTTGTCTACTTCCTTACTTGTCTATGTATCTGCTTGTCTATCTACCTATCTGTCTTTCTATCTATCCATTTATCTATTTATCTATCTGCCTTTTTGTTTGGTGAATTGAACTAGACTGACTAAGGTAGCAGATAGAACCTCCTAGTGAAGGAACACACTATAAATCCCTATCATTTCCCACCCAACACTATCGGAGGACATCCAAATGGGCAGATTTACTGTTGTCGGTCTTAAAATCAGCTTGAACAAGGCATGCAACTCCAGAATTTAAAGTCTGGTAACAGACAGTGATTTGTGAGCTAATTAGCATTCAAATTAAAAATGCATGATGGTTTATCCCATCATCATCATAATTCAACCATCTGGAAGCCAACTCAGGTACCACAGGAATGTAATCAAGAGTCTGCAACATTTTGGTCAGTCGTAGCCCACTTTGATCTCACTAGCACCCAGAGGGTATCAAGTCGAGATCCACACAGAATCCATATGGCCAACAAGTTGGGCATGTGTTAGTATTCATTTACTAAGTACCTACTGTGTGTAGAGAATTGTGATAGGTCTGAGGGAACTAGAAATTTTAGATACAACTTGATACTTCCCCTTGAGGGGGAACAGGGATTCCAAAAGGAATAATTAGAATATAAGTCAATTAACAAGTAATTATTAAGTATCTTCTATGTGCCAGGCACTAGACTGGATTCCATGGGTTCAAAGCCAAAAGTGAAACTGCAATTTCCAACAGAGGGCTTATATTCTATTTGGAGAAACATAAAAGAAAGTAATTTGGGGAGAAAGACATAATAGCAGCTAGGAGCCTCAGAGAAATTTCATACAAGGGGGTATGGTTTAACTAAAATCTCAAGAGAAATGAGGCTCTTAAGAGGTAGAGGTGAGAAAGGAATGCTTTTCAGACGTGGTAGTATGTTATAGTATAAGTATAAACATCAAAAATTCTAGAAAAGTACAGGGACTTGGTCTAACTTGGACTAACTTTTCAGAGTTACAAACAATTGTCCCTATAAATATTGTACTTTACACAATACCTGACACATAGTAGGCACTTCATTAGCAAATACTTCTTGAATATATGAACGAATCCAGATTTAATCCTTTCCCTAGATCTTGCAACTGGTAAAAAAAAATTAAATAAGAAGCCAACTCTGAAAGCCAATTTCAAAGACATAGAGGTAAAAATAATTGGGAAGCAGGCTCCCTAACTGGTAGTTTGTAAATCTCTTGTTACACATGTACAAGGATAAGGAAGACGGGGAGGGCAAGCCCCATGGCATTTCTTAGTTCCGTTGCATATCGCCAACTGACAAACTCAATGGCCTGGAACCTGGGATGGACAGCCAGCCAAATGTGGACTCAGGGCTCTCCCTCACTCCTGTGTAGATGGTTTGACAGGCAACAAAAGTGTATTTTAAATCCAATAGGCTCCAGTCACAAACAATCTCCTTGTGATTTCCAGCACAATTGCAATCTATTCACTTCTCTTGCTTAAAAGTCCAGGCTTCATTTGAGGTTAACTGTTAGTTAAAAGGTCAGCAGAGAGAGAGAGAGAGAGAGAGAGAGAGAGAGAGAGAGAGAGAGAGAGAGAGAGAGAGCATCTACTTGTTTTTTTTTTTTTTTTCCCCTCTGACATCAATGTTAATACCAGGTAATTAAAATCCACTGCCAAGGTCTGAGGGGGGTACATGCTAAATACATCCACAGGGAAATCAGTGCTTCTTGGAAATTCCCAGGCTAAAGCTCTGCAGGAGCCCCTGAGGCTATTTTTTGAAAGGTCACAAAAAAAATCTCAGTCAGAAAAGCCTAGACCATGACTGAGAAATGCAGAACATTCTCAGGACTATACAAAAAGAAGGGAAGGAATCCCTTGGGTGATAGAATCAGTTCTTCTTTGTAAAATGACATTAATGTGAGGAGTATTTAATGTAGATCTGCCAAAAGAAGTGTTGAAATGTATTCCATGATATACAATTCGTGACTCAGTTCCATGATTACAAAGGATACTAATGACTCAAAGTTCTCCATTCATTAGTGCCCTGTTCTTCAATGAGTCAACATCTTGTTATTTAAAGAACAGAATATATAGAAGGAGGAAAAGTGTCAGAGAATGTATTCTTTTCAAATATAATGCACAGGTGACTTAGGCCTGATTATAATAAATTTTCTCTGAATTCTCCCCACTCATTCCATACAATTCCTTGGGGGAAATGCTGCCTAACAATAAACAATTATTCCCTTTTTCATTACCACTAATCATCATCAGGGGCATTATTATGACTATCAATTTGCAGGTGAGAAAGCTGTGAAAAGCCATTTAGACCAAATCCCTCATTTTGCAAATGGGGAGACCAAGGCCCAAATTAACAAAGACAGTAAGTATACAGACAAAATTTGAATTCTGTTCTTTTTACCCAAAATCCAGTGCTCTTTCCATGAATGAAACCTCAAAGCATCTTCAGCACAATTTTGATCATCAATATCATTATCTTCATCAAGGCAAGTCCCACCATTGAAAATGCAGTTATTTTCATCACTGTTCTTATCAATATTACCATCTTTGTGATTATCAGTGAATCATTATTCTCTTCATTTTATTCTCTTTCTTCTTAATTTTTATCATCTTGATAATCATTACCATTTTAGGATTGAGTTAAAAGGTAACTTGGATACCTTCTAAGTATCCAAGTGCCAAATGGTATTTGGATTAAGAAAAAATTCGATTAGAAGAGAAAATGGTTTTGCACACTTAACATCTATGTATCCAATTTGTCATACCTTCTTGAGCCTTGTTTATCTCATGTAAAATAGACTTAATGGTTCCCATCATATGATAATGAAATGAGATAAATTACATTATAAATCTTAATGTTATGTAAAAAGACCAATTAATAAAATAAATGTAAAGTGAAGCTCAAAGAAGGAAAGATGATTTTTTAAGGTCACAAGTGTAGTGACAGTCAATATCTCAATCCAGTTATCTCACTCCAAATCCTACTTTTTTTGCAACTGTTCCATATGATTCTCGTCTAGCTCTGCATCCATAGGGCATGGAATCTTATTTCACTTTTTCACTTCTTTTTGGCAATCCAGATAATATTCTGAAGATCTTCCTTTGGATCTCTTCTACTCTTCTTTTCCAGTTCATTTTTTTTAATCCTTTTCCTTTATTCTGAGTATAGGATCTAAATTCTAAATTCATAAAATGAAAGATTATCTCTTGGCAGACCTACCCTTTTTATTTCTACCCTAGAATACTTCCTTCATAACTTCAGTCCTATTGCTTTTTGGCTCTGGGATATAGGAAACCCTGACCTTGAATTTCCTAGAGTTTGTTTACAGAATGGATTACACCCCAGCTCCTCTTTTCTACTGTGCAAATACTCTGAGGAGGGAGATGGGCTATTGTATATAAGTAAAACAAAGTAACCATATTTAGTTGAAGCAGAGTACACGAGAAAACTGTACATTAATGTAGACTCAGCCTGGAAAGATAGGATAACAATTAGTTTGGGCTTTTAAATGACAAATAAAAAGGGTTATAAGTTACCCTGGAGATAGAAAATCCTGTATCTTTCAAAGCAAGGGCTTAAATGGATCAGATCTTCACATTAGAAGTATTAATTTGGCAATTGTGTGGAGTTTGGGCTGGTTGGAAGAGAGACTTGAGAAAGACCAATTACACGGTTATCGAAATAGTCTGACAAGAGGCATTAGGGTCTTAACTGGGGTAGCTGCTGTATTAATAGAGATAAAGAGACCAATACAATACATCTGATGAAGTAAAATCAACATAGCTTGGAAATTCATTGTAGTCTTACTTGTAGCAAGTAAGAGAGAAGAGTCAAAGAGAAGACTTGGCTTTCAAATCTAAATAATTGAAAAAAAATACTGGCATTTTCTACAGAAATGTAGAAATTAAGAAGGGCTGGTACAGGAAGCATGACAATGGTTTGTTTTAGAACATGTATTTGAGATGCCTACAAGATGTACAGTAGAAATGCAAAAGAAGAGCTCAGAAGTGAGTTGAGAGGTAAAGAGAGGAAGGGAGGAAGAAAGAGAAAGAGGAAGGGAGGAAGAAAGAGAGAAAGAGGAAGGGAGGAAGAAAGAGAGAAAGAGGAAGGGAGGAAGAAAGGAAGAAAGGAAGAAAGAGGGAGGAAGAAAGGAAGAAAGAGAGGGAGGAAGAAAGGAAGAAAGAGAGGGAGGAATAAAGGAAGAAAGAGAGGGAGGAAGAAAGGAAGAAAGAGAGGGAGGAAGAAAGGAAGAAAGAGAGGGAGGAAGAA
>JAJPUD010000872.1:458451-546542 GCA_023553655.1 Myrmecobius fasciatus
GGAAGAAAGAGAGGGAGGAAGAAAGGAAGAAAGAGAGGGAGGAAGAAGGAAAGAGGGAGGAAGAAGGAAAGAGAGGGAGGAAGAAAGAAAAAAGAGAAAAATAACATGCAAATTTAGGCAGTTATACATTTCTTTCTCTTATTATTGGTATTGGTGCGATTAGACATAAGAAACCATGCAAATTAATTTTTTAACCTCTTTTGTTAAGTGAATGCCATCTCTAGCCAAGCATCTCTCATCCTGACAGTTTAAAGGATGATTTGAATGTCCAAACCTATCCTCAGACAGTACTTTATATCCAGTTGTTAATTTTCCAGATTAATTTTTCTCTTCTGCATCCTTTGCCTTTGATGGACTATAGTGAGAAAAATGCAGCCTTTTACAAAGCTATTGGAAACCCAGAAAATCAGGAATGCTTTAAAAGTTATAGTTGAAATTATCATATGGTTAAAAAGAAAAGTAAATTGTATATAATAGATATTCATAATTTATTGTAGAATCTTTTTATTGTAGAATACTTCTACAATGTATTTGGAAGTTGTAATTTTAGTCTGTTTAATATTAGCATTAAAAATACAATTTTAGAAAGAAGAGAAAACACGTGTCCCCATGGTCTCCAGTTTTGCTTATTTCTTAATTACTCAAGAATGTTAAAAATAAGTGCCAATTCTTTCAGAAGTCCTTCCGACAGTGGCATCTGTGGCCATATAAGTCACCAGGATTGGGCTGGTATCATCTACTTAACTCTTGGGTTGTTCTCTGCTATGTTCTAGATAGAAGGAAGAACTTGAGTGCTGTCAGGTACATAGTGTAATGCCAGACAAACTGAGGCAAGATAGAGATTAGGTTTTTAATATTTTAATAGTGGAGAATTTGGACTAGTTAAAACTAGCCAACTGAATGGGACTCTTGTCTCAAAACATCCAGCTTCCGAGCCATTAATTACAAAGACTTTTATAGGGCTCTAACTATCAGTGAAACAAAGGCAAGAGGTGGGGCAGAACACTGGGTGAGTGGACTAGCCATAATTTCAGGAAAGGATCATAATTTAGTTCTACCAGGTTGGGAGTCAAGAAGGAGGTTGAGAGAAGGAGACGGGAGTCTGAGGAGCAAATCCCAGCAGGCATTTGAGATAAGCCATCTGGAGTTTTATGACTCACTGAAATGTGAGAGTGGCCCGAGTTTTGAGGCCCCAATTCTCTCAACCCCAGTGAGTCAAGGAAGAGGGTGGGCACAACAATTCTACTCAGGGAATAATAATTCAGGGAAACTGAGGCATAATGATTCAGGGAAACTGAAACATCACATTCCACACTCTCTCTAGTGGAATTATCTTGGAGGACACCATGATTTTGAATGACCCTACTTGGAACAGAGAAACCAAAATAAAATTAGAAAAGGTACAAGGGCCTATGGGAGGGCAAGTCTCTCCTTGATAACCCCAGAACTGTTAACAGCCTTCCATAGTCCTCCCTGCTGCAAGCTTGTCAGGTTCTCTGCAGTTCTGGAGCACCATTTCAGCCAAGGAATCCAGTTTGAGATGGACAATTCAATGTGAGTTACATCTGCAGTTGTCTATGTACTTAGCTCAGATCTGCTTGTAGGGGGAGCAGCAGAGCTCAAGGCAGTTGTGCTGGCCCTTCTAGGAGGGGTACTGCAAGGCTGTCAGAGAGATTCTAAGGGGGAAAGGTGGGATCTGAAATGGCTCCACCTATCCCCACCCAGAATAGGCAGGCTAGAGAACACTGCTACTAGGATACAGAAAGTACCTAGATTACTGAGCAGAGTGTGGGAAACGGTACACTCAGTCTGACCCTCACCAAACCATGAACCTTCAGAGGCCTGAAAACAAACTCCAATGTCCTTCAAGGATGCTGAAATACTAATTAAGGAACTGGGATTACAGGACTGGAGAAGTGTCAGTCCCAAGTCAGGTGCCTGTACCTTGGAGATTTCCAAGGGTGATTTCTGGTTCTTCCCAAGAACAATAATCAGAAAATGGTCCCAGAAGCTGAGTCTGCCAGGGCAATTCCAACAGAACAAGGGGGTTCAAAGTTAAAACAGAACTAGCAATCATAGCCCAACTGGGGTTACAAGTAATAAACCAAGTAAGGTGCAAAGATGAAAAAAAGACTTTCTGGGAAGGCTTCCAATTTGATCTGGTGCAGTACCACCTGGGGAACCTACTGCCTGAAGTTTAACTTTTTTTTTCAAATCCACTTCCCATCTCTACCCTGCTTGTTGTCTCTTCAATCTAATCCCTAGGTGACTTGTTTGATGAAGGCGGTTCCCCATTCTTTTGAGTGCTTTTGGGAAAATCCACCAGCTTTCCTGGTCCCTTATCTCTTATCCTTCCCTTTTGTTTTATAGAAGGAATCATCCAAGGGGAAGTAAATAGAAGCTCCAATTGTCAAGTAGCCATCCCACATATAAGTCCTGAAAGTGAATCAAAGTCCCTATACATAAAACAGTAGTGCAATAGGGATTTTCTACCCTGGAAGTTATCTAAAGATCCCTCAAATAATTACGTGTTCTGAAGGAAACATTGTGTTCAATTAGATAATAATGCAGACACATACTATAAGTATCTTTTCAGCAACAGTTACCCAAAATTTTAACCCAACATTTTTCATCCTAAATTTTAAATACATTGTAATAGGGTACCCAGTCAGAATTTTGAAATCATTCATCAATCACTTTCAGTTGCCCTAAAATCAATGGGGCCCAAAGTCCATTAGGGGCAGGACCTAAGAAAATGCTTCCAACTGAGAATGGGCACAGAGTTGAATCATATTGGGGGCGAGCAAGTGTGCTGGAAGCTGATGGGCTGATCTACGTCCCAGAAACAGATCAATACAGCTGTAACATGACCAAAATCTAGAACAGGAAACAAATCTAACAAATAAAGCTTAGAACAGGCTGAGATAGAAAGATCGGTTCACAAGAACTGCTACAAAATGTGGAAAGGCCAATATAGACTGGCCAACAGCTTCCTATGTAAGGAAACATATTTATCTCACAAGGACAGACAAACCTTAAAGATGTGCCAGCTATAGTCCCAATAAATAAAACAACAGTTAGATCTCACAGACAATTGTGTCAATTGTCCCTTCATTATTTTAGAAACCTTTAAAGACCTGAATACCTGCATACACATATCTAGTAACTGACAGATGACTAGAACAAATACTCATTTGCCTAAGTATTTAGGATATAATGACTACATATAGTCAGATTGGAAACAGCAAGTTATTGCATAATTGAATTGTGTTAATGCTTTATACTATTTACTCTCATCACAGAAATCAGCCACAGTAAGAATAAGCAGGGACATGACTATAACATAATATAATCAGTCAAAACTGATTCTTCAGCACATACATGATTCAAAATAAAATAGCCTTAACTTAGTTTTACTTAAGGTAATTATCCTAGTAACTTTCAGATGCTGGAAGTTTAAAACTCCCAAATAATATTAGCTACAGACCCAAGAAATTTTACCTCCAATAACAAATCCCATTAACCAAAGCTCCAGATGAATTTCAAACAGGAACTTATCATGACCTTACATTGATAACAGTAAGAGTTTTGTCCCAGAGAATTCACAGCTTATCTTTCATATCTAAGTAGATGGTTTATAAGATCAACATTACACAAATCATTTTGCTTTAGAATGCCCAATCCATAGAAAAATTCTAAATTCCATACTGTCCCTAACAGAAATATGTTCAAAGGGACAAAGACAAAAACTATTATTCTCAGAGACCCTATAAATAACTTTAAGATGACTCAATACAATCAATTAAAACATATGGAATATCCTAATTTCACATAAAAAGAGCCTTTCAATTGAACATTAATAATTTCTTCATTCTTAAAAAAGTTAATTAAACTTTTGGAAATTACCTTCTCAAATTATAGAGCACATTTGTTATCATATTCCTTAAACAAGGAGACCATTATGCAACTAAATAAACATTCAGTAATTAACACCAAGTAAAAGTAGGCTGTTCCTTTAAACAATAAAATGTTCTCTGCAGCAGAGAGCCAGCTGAATTTGTTTTTACTTCTAAAAAAAAAAAAAAAAACAGCCACAATCAGGGGGGAGGAAGGTGAGTTAAATTTTCACCTTTGAAGTCCAAAGATCCCTTTCCTTTTCTCCCTCCCCCACTCTACTTCTGTCTATAATTAACTTTTAGGGTACCAAATCCTTCTCAGGATTTAGCCAGGGAGTGTGTTTTCTTTCTCCAAACAAATGGCAAGTTCCTTCTATTAAAAGACTTGCCTCTTTCTGAACAACTTAACTTTTCTCCCTCTCTCTGTTTCCAACACTATCTTCCTGTAACACATCCCATCTCTCTCCTCCTAATTCCAACATGCTTTTTCCCTCTCTTTCTAACAACATATCAAATCAATAATCTTTAACAATTTTTAGCTTACGATATAACCCCTACCTTAATTATCAATTTCACAAATTTCAACAAATGATACTCAAATAAACATAACTTATCACAAAAGAGATAGGAATCTCATGTAATTTATAGTCATTTCAAATTTTAACACACACCAACTAAAATTATTTAAACAAAATCAATACTTTTCCATGTGATATTTAGCCAGATTTCATTCAAATTGTCAATTGTTTCTGCAAATCAATCTTTCTTGTCCCATGTATATAAAATCACTTTTTTTCTCCTTTCTTTTCTTTTCTTTTCCTTCAAAACATTTAAGATTCTCAATACAGTTAACAGCTAAATAATTTCATAAAGCTCAGAAGAGCTGACAAAATTTAAAGCATAACTTGTAATGTTTATAAATTACCCAATCTATGGTTTAGAAGGTAACATACTTCATCTAGTTAGAAGTTATGTGACCTCTTCAGATAAATTATCAAAACTTTGTTTTAGCAAGCTATTTTTAAACTGAAGCAAATCAAATACAGCTTTAAAAAGTTTTGTCTGTCAGTAGTAATGGTTCAATATTCAAATTCCTAAGATCTTATAACCAAAATAAACAGATTTAGCATGCACAGGGAAATAGTAGTTATCTCCCACAATTTCAGAATCACAATACCACTTTAAATAAAAACTAAGCTCCCAAAATTCAATAGACCAACAAGCCATATCCTTTTTCCCACTTAAGTAAGTTTTCTAAATTCTAATCAAATGTTGCAAACAAACTGAGTTACCATTTGGTTTTATATGCAGACATACACATCCATATAAATCCATATCCATACATACACACACACAACCAGATTGAGTACAAATCTGGGTGCCATTAAGCACAGACATCCAGACCAGATAGTGCCACATGGTGTCTCAAGTTGTATGGCTTGTCAGCCTAATTTTTTTCTGGGGAACCAGATTTGTTCGCAGACTACACAGAAAACTTACCCCGCAGGGGTTTCAAACCAGGTTCTCCACTGTAGCTGAAACTGAGGTGTCTGCAATAAGTTCTTGCTGCAGCTGGAACTGCTCTCTCCATGGGATTCATGATGCTTGCCTCCCCAAGAGTCCAGGACCAGACAGCTCCAGTCCCCCTGCCACTAAGGCCTGCTGTTTTCTAATCCTCATGTTACTCTCAGATCTCATCTCGCTGGGGTCTCCAAAAATGTAATGCTGAAGAAACTGAGGCAAGAGAGAGATTAGGTTTTTAATAGTGGAGAATCTGGACTTCCCCAAACTAGTTGGCTGAATGGGACTTAAGGCATCCAGCTGTGAGCAATTAATTTCAAACTTTTATAGGCCTCCAGCTATCAGGAAAACAAAGGCAAGGGAGGGGTGCAAAACACCAGGTGAATGAACCAGCCATAATTTCAGGAAAGGATCATAATTTAGTGCTTAAAGGTTGGGGGTCAAGAAGGAGGTCAAGGGCAGGAGACAGGAGTCTGAGGGGCAAATCCCAGCAGGCATTTGAAAAAGTCATCTGTAGTTTCATGACTCACTGGAATGTGAGAATGGTCAGATCTTTGAGGCCCCAATTCTCATTCCCAATGGGGCAAAGAAGGGGGTGGCCACAACAATTCTACTCAGGGAATAATAATTCAGGGAAACTGAGGCATTATAGTAGTTGGTTGTTAGCAAAGAGTTCATGATGATGAAGAAAGACAATTTTTTAAAAGTTCTACTTCAGTAGCTTTCCTTTTCTTTCTCTTTCTGTACATGGCATTAGCTCTTCTTCCACCTCAGTTCCACTGTTTTATTTTGTTTTTCCCCTTGCAGTCTTACTTATTTCTTTAGGAACATTTCCTTCTCCCTAACAATCTGGAGGTTGAGACGTTCATTGCATCTCTTCCATGAGAAGGGAAATCAACCTATACTTGGAATATAAATGGATCACTAAGGACTTTTCCATGATACTGCATTGCCTCACCGTAGTCACTTCATTCTTACAAATCACAAAAATACATCACTCACTTGACACACTTGGATGATTTCCCACACTCTTGGATGATTTCCTCAGCCATGAAATTAATAATTTATCAACTAACCCAACTCATGAGCTTCTCTGAAGTTAGTTCAGAGACAGAGAAGACAGAGAGAGAGATGGAGAAATGGATATCAGGGAAAGGAAAGGGAGAGGCAGGCACTTGATGACATAGTAGATAGAAAGCCAACCTCTATCTAATTAAAGAGTCAGAACAACTGCTGCACTGGCTGTTTGTACCTGGGCAATTAACCACTAAGTGCCCAAGGAATCTCCCTAAAACTAGAAGATTCACAGCAGTTGACAATTTACATTAATAGAGAATGCTTCTTTAATGGGAATTCCCTATACCAAGGAAATTAAAGTCCTGAGTTAAAGCTAGTATTAAACACACAAACTCCATTTTGAAAATGGAAGATTTTAGGATGGATATTTGTTTTTTGGAGCTAACTTTATTTTTCTGTGATAAGTTTCTGATCATCTTTGTTGTCTTAAAATATCTCGGTGTTGACTGGGCAATCAAGCTTAGACAATAATAAACGCCCTTTCCTCACAAGTAAGGTTTGTCAATAATAAGTTCATTAAAGTATCTGTTGTTTTTAAAAGAGTCTTTGGAGAGTTATCTAAAGAATAGATGATGCATTTCCTCTGCCAAGAACCTTTAGCATCAGTGAATAGGAGCATTTCACCATTAATGGATGCTGCCCTGCAAATCCTCCTAGGACAGCTGATCAGTGAGATGTTTCCCAAAAAGAGAATGAATGCTGTGGCCTTCCAGATGTTACATGCATTGTAGTCAGCATTTGAAAAAGACTCTCTGTTCACCCAGGGCAGGACTGCTTCATGATTAAAATTTAGGAGGAGGAAACAAGCAAAAAAGAAAAAGTGGAAAATAATACAGTGTACAGTGGAATAATTATAAATTAATTTTGTTTAAATGTGATTTTGTCATTGAGATGGGTATTGTAATATTTCATCTTATTTGACTAGAAGGCCAAGAAAATGGTATGTTCTACAATGAATTTCCTACAATCAACCTATATGTATTGTCGCCCTTATGAAAAAGTAATCTTCTTGAAGGTAAAACTATCTCCCTTTGGTATTGATATGTTCATCATTTAACAGTGGCTGGTATATAGTAAAGTTTATCCAATATCTTTTCATCTATTCATTCATTCACTCACTCAACTATCCATTCATTCATTCAACGATCAGTCACAAATTGTTTACTAGATACCAGAAACTGAAGTTACAAAGACAAAAAATAAAGTGCTCATGTATTTTATATTCTGTTGGTAACATACATAAGGAACCATTAACAAATTCACAAAGGCTCAGCTCGTAATAGTCAAAGGATTTGAATAGAAAAATTTTGAAAGAGGAAACACAAAATGCTAATAATTAAAGAAATGTTCAGTGCCCTCTTAATCAAAGAGATATGACTTTAAACACCTTTGATGTACCACATCACAGCAATCAAACTGGGAAAAATGATTAAAAGCAACAAAACTCATTGTTGGCAGGGTTGTGGGAAAACAGGGACACTGATCCCATGTTAGTGAAATTGCAAAATTGTATAATCTTTTTGTAGAGAAATCTGTCAGCCTGCAATAAAAATTAAGAAAATAATCATATTCTCTGACTCAGTAAGTCCATTGTTGGGAGGATGCTTAGGAGTTTTACTCCAAATAAACAAAAACCAACGAAAATTTCAAATATTTTCACATCAATCTTGTTTATAATTAGAAACAAAATGAGATTAGTCCAGCCACAGCCTAATATTTCAAGATAAGAAATGCTTACACAAATTGTTCCTTATTAATACAATGGAATTCAATAAGGCAGTTAAAACCAAGGATGAGGAATGAGAAGAAAAATAGAAAGACTCTGAGGAAATTACATGAATTAAAAATTAAACAATACAAAACAAACAATAACAAAAACAAAGTTTGGAGAATTGGAAAAATGAAAGTACCAGCTCTTAGCCATAGAAGGATGGGAAGAGATAGACTTGATCTGGCAGGATTCATTCAAGTTTTCTAAGAGGGGACTGGAAAAAAAGACAAAAAAACCAAAACAAAACCAAAAAACAAAACTCATGGGCTAAACTGAACAGTGAAGAGAATATCAAACTCAAGAATCTTTAGCGATTTCATCTTCCTGCAGCTATCTTTTTTTTAAAATTTATTTATCCTGTGTGCATCTAGATATGTCCATATTATCCTTCTTACTAGTCTATGACCTGAAGACAGTGGATATTTTTTCCTTTTTTTTTTTTTTTTTTTTTTTTACCCAGGGTCACACAACTAGGAATTATTAAGTGTCTGAGACCAGATTTGAACTCAGGTTTTTCTGACTTCAGAACTGGTGCTCTATCCACTGTGCCACTTCGCTGCCCCCCCCCATTTTTGCCTTTCTTTGTATGCCCACAGCTTAGGATACTGTCTGGTACATAATAGGCATTTAATAAAGGTGTTTTGATTTGACATATTTACTTTTATTACTTCCTAAAAATTAGTTATTAGGAACTTAAAAAAAAGTCATTTTCTACTCTTAGATTGCTGTGGGCAGAGTTGTACCATCCATCCATCAGTATTGACTCAAAAAGGGAAAAATATACATAGTCAGTTGAATATAGAAATATACCATGCCCAACAAGGAAGTAGGAGGGGAAGAGATAAAGCTAAGGAGATGGGGGTAAGGATTGACAGAAAGGAGGACAAACTACGGGAAGTGGTATTCAGAAGCAAAACATTGGTGAGGAGAGAAGGATGAAAACAGAGAGAGGACAAACAGGAGGAAGAATAGAATGGAAGGAAATATGCAGGTAGTAATCATAACTGATTGAATGGAATGAACTCTCCCATAAAATGGAATTGGTTACTACAGTGGATCAAAAACCAAAATCCTACAATATGTTGTTTACACCTTTGAAACAAAAAGGCACACAGAGAGTTTTCTTACCTTTGGGTAAAAAGCTAGAACAGAATCTATTATGTTTCAGCTGCAGAAAAAGAAGAAAAAAAAGTCAAAGTAAAAGCAAAAATTGACCTAATTAAAAGAGATGAGAAAGGAAACTATATCTTGCTTAAAGCAATATCAATGCTAAACATATATGTACCAAATCCAAATTCTTTTTTTTTACTTTGTTTTTTCAGCTTTCAATAGTAAATTTACTTTTCCAGATACATATAAAGATGATTTTATAGTATTCATTTTTGTAAGATTTTATATTCCATTTTTCCCCTTCCTCCCTAACATCCCTCTACCTCATGAGAGCTGATATAGATTAAACACGTACAATCCTTTTAAACATATTTCCACAGTCCCCATCCTTCTCTCTCTGGAGCATCCAAATTCTTAATGGAGAAGTTAAGTGAGTTCATGATTTAGACATAAAAATTAAAATTAGAAGAGCAAGAGATAGTCTATCTGTCCGATCAATAAGAAGGAGAAGAATTCACTAGCAAACAAGAGATAGAGAACATGATGAAATGCAAAACTGATAATTTTGATCATATTAAATTGAAAGGATTTTGTACAAAACCAAGATTAGAAGGAAAGCAGGAAGCTGGGAAACAATCTTTACAGCAAGTGTCTGATAAAAGTCTCATTTCTTAAATATATAGAGAACTAAATTAAATTTATAAGAACACAAGACATTCTCCAATTGATAAACAGTCAAAGGAAATGAACAAGCAGTTTTCAGATGAAGAAATTAGTTATCTATAGGCATATAAAGAAGTTCCCTAAATCACTTTTGATTAGAAAAATGTAAATTAAAACATCATTGAGATGCTACTTTACACCTAATAGAACAGAAAAGGAAAATGATAAATGTTGGAAATGATGTGGAAAAATTGGGACACTAATACTTTGTTGGTGGAGTTGTAAACTGATTTAAACATTCTGAAAACCAATTTGGAACTCTATGACAAATGCAACCAAACTGTGCATACCCTTTAATCCACCAATACTACTACTAGGTTTGTATCACACAGATCATAAAAAGTGGGAAAAGAAGCTATGTGTGCAAAAAATATTTATAGTAACCCTTTTCATGGTGGCAAAGAATTAGAAATTTGTGGGATGTCTATTAATTGGGGAATGGCTGAATAAGCTGTAATATATGCAGGTAATGGAATACTATTGTACAGTAAGAAGTGATGAATTGTCATATGTCAGAAAAAAAAGTGGAAGGACTTAAATGAACTGATACAAAATAAAATGAACAGGACCAGTAAAACATTGTACACAATATCAGTGACATTGTATAATGATCAATTCAGCTTTTCAACATAACACAATGATTCAAGACAAGTACAAAGGACTCAGGAAGGAAAATGCAATCTATAAGCAAGTAAAGAACTGATGGAAACTTGAAAGAAAATTGAAGCATAATTTTCTTCACTTACTTTATTCTTGTGGTGTTTTTTCCCTTTTGATCTGTTTTTCTTTCACAACTATGACTAATAAGGAAATACATTTTACATGATAGCATATGCATAAACTATATCAAACTTCCGACTATCTTCAGAAGAGGGGAAAGGAGAGAAGGAAGGAAAAAAAATTAAACTTCAAAATCTTGTAAAAATGAATATTAAAATTTTTGACATGTAATTGGGGGGAAATAAAGTATTAGTTTGTTTTTTTTGTTGTTGTTGTTTTTTTTCTTAAAGCTCAATAGTCTAATTTGCTTTTTTGGAGATCTCCTCTTTCTTCTTTTCTTTTGCCTTTGGGTTTAGGGGCTAGATTTTTTTCTTTATTTATTTCTCTCTCTCTTTTTTAAACTGAAACAATTAACTCTTTTATCTCATGCAGTTTTCATTTATGAATTCTTAAAATATAGCTCCAACAAAACCAAATTTGGTTAAGCCAATTGGTATTCAAATGGATCCACATGACTCTGCCTTTACACTAAAATCACTCTGGTTTTCATTGATTGTCCAATAATAGATCTCAGCCCAAGTCTCATTTGCTCATCAGTTGATTGTTTCTGTTCAGCCAAAAACCTTGAAGGTTTTCTCCTCTCAAAATGATTCTTAGGTGAAAATAAATTAGGCCATTTTTTTTTGCCTCAACTGCTGAAGCCTTTAACTGCTGAATGGGATTGCCTCAGACAAATTGAGACCTAGGAAATATCTCAGTTTAAAAAGGTCAAAATCCCTCACTGACATTGCCTATTGTTCTGACCTATGTCAGGATTCTGATGACTCTGGTGGAGAAAGTGGGACTGATGACTTTGCACAGCTCTGCCTCATAAATCCATTCACCTGCAAGTTGAGATATCCCTCCTGGTGTCTTTGGTTTTCTTCAAGAACTAAAGATAAACAACAGCAACACAAAGCTCAATACTTTGTCTTGTCTTTGGCAGGGAGGATGGGTCTATACCCATTTTACATATAGCAAAATAGAGTCAGAGAGATGAAGGACTTCTGAGATATAACAGCAAAGACTATGGTGACCCAGAAACTTGAACTCAGATTAGTTTCTCCATCTAGCATCTTTTCCTATAGTCAACTAGTCTCTGTCACTCCTTGTATAAAGTAAGTTTTGAAAACAGGAAGAATGAATACTGATATTCTGCCTCTATTTATATATGGAGAAAGGCTGGTAGAGACTAGATCTCTTTCCTAGGAAACAACCTAATTTTAGCCTGTGACTTCCTACAACCTTAATGTGGGATTTTTGTCAAATCACTCTCCCTCTTGATGCCTCAGTTTCTTTCTCTGTAAAAAGAGAGGGTTAGTCCATGTGACTTCTCAGATCCTTAATGTCTAACAGTCAATATCATTGAGCTTATACAATTTTACCTTTGTCTCATTATTGGAAAAGTAGCTGTGGCAAACGAAGAAATATTTTATTTAATTTAATTTCAATTTTACTGATGGGAAAAAGTTTTAAAGAATTTTTAAAAGTATTTCTGTATGGAAAAAAAATCAGAAGTACTGTGGAGCTGAAAGAGATCTAGGTTTGTGGGAATGGTGCAAGAGGGAGAAGGAAGAGGAGGGACACAAATATGAGGCCCCTTCTGGTTCTCCTTCCTTTTCCCCACCAGGGACTTTTATTTCTCCCACCATCCCATTAGCTGGTATTCCCTTTGTATTTTCTATTTACACATGTGTGTCTATGATTTATTTCTTTACCTCCATCAAACACAAACTTCTTGAGAGCAGGGATTGTTTCCATGTTTTTTTTTTTTCAGATATCACTTGGCCCAAAGTTGGCACTTAATAAATACTTGTTAGTTTATTTTGATTGATCCAATCTATATTTTACAATTGTGTAAACTGAGACTCAGAGAGGTGAAGTCTATTTCAAGCATTCCATAGCTTGTAGGCAGACAAGCCAGTATTCCAAATCCCCCCAAAGTGAAGGCCAAATTCATTGCCCTACCATCTCCAGCTTACACGTGACCAAATATTTATAATAATGAAAACCTAGAAACAAATTGTGTGCCCAGCACTGAAAAATTTGTGGTATATCAGTGTAATGAAAGGATTGCACCATTAAAAAGGATGCATCTTAGGGATATAAAGAAATCTGGAAAGACTTATAGGAACTAATGAAAAAAAAGACAACTGAAACAAGAGAACAGCAAATAAAAGTAGGAGGAAGGGGAAGGTTTACATATGAAAGATAATAATAATAATATTTTTTAAAAGGCGAGAGAGAGAGACAGAGACAGAGACAGAGACAGAGATAGAGACAGAGACAAAGAAGAGAAGAGGTGTTTACATCTTGAGTAAGGCAGGTGAATGTGATTTTAGAGCTTCGGAAGCTGAGGCTGAGGGGAACCAATGGTTACACAGCCACCAAATGTTTTGTGTAGCTAGGATGCCAGCCCAGCTTTCTGGCATCCAGGATGCTAATACCACTGAATCATCCTCTCTTGCAAAGAGAATAAGCCATTGTTCTTATTTAATTAAAGAGTACTGATTTATTGCCTTCAGTTTCTTCACTATTCATTGTGGCAGAGACCTCATGAATTAGTCCAAATTTGCGACAGTGTAGCTAGAATTCTTTCTAAGGTATAGGCTGAATGACATGCATGGCCTGTGATTTCCTTACCATTCAGAAACTGTCCAGTTATAAAGAAAAAAAGAATAGAAAGTTAAGTCTGAAAACTGAGAGACTATTGCAGAAAGCTGAGGGTAATGTTACATGAATGAGAATATTCTCACAAACCCTACATTATCCACAAAGTCCAAACTACATTGTCAGTCTGCAAGATCCTATCAGCTTGGAGGCTCCCCCTTATCACCAGCCTCTGTACCTCTGATTGGAAAGTAGAGCCACTAAACCCAAAGATATTATAAAAGATTGTATCCATAGAATTGTCAAGATATGCAGAGTACTACACATGAAACAAGAATGAGCCGTGTGAGCCAAACCCACATTCACCACCAAGCTATGAAGTACCAACTGGAAGACTTCAGAGGCTGTAGAGTCCAGGAAAGTTTAGAGTAGCCTTGGAAGGCCCCCTGGATAAGGCAACAGGTGAGCTGTGGTTGGGAGGATGGGTAGGATATAAAGAATGAAACAGGGAAAGAAAATAAATAATCTGAGCTGAAGCAGAAAGACAGCATTAATGAAATAGTCACAAGAAAGGGGGGGAAGAGATCTTGCTTGTCTTGATGGACAAGGCAGTGTTGGAGAAAACCATATTGTGCTATTTGTGGATTCATCATTATGGGAAAATCCTATTTTCCTCATGCTAGTATCATTAAGCATTTTTCTTCCCAATACCTCCAGTTTTCTGTTGATATCAATAGTCTTGCCCAACATTTCCATGCCTACTGTCATAACCCTGATGGGATGAATGCATCCCTTCCCACTCCTTTAAACCAATGCAAAATAGACAGTTCCTCCATTTCCATCCCCAGCCATCTCCAAGATAGTTAGATAGGGAATACAGATAGGGTCAGAGGGACAAAGCATCAGAATTAATTTTCCTTCCTACCTGGAGGCAGTGATATATCTGAACACCTAAAGCTAAGGTTTATTTTTTTCCCTCCTCCTCTTGCTCAATGTTCCCCATCATCATAGTGCCTTAGATGCTTAGAGTTATTTCCATTTGTGCAATATCACATACTATAGTTATCTAAGATTGTCTCTTCTCTCTCTCACAGACTGAACCCTTCAAAGATAGGGACTGTGTTTTTGCACAGTTCTATAAATGCATCTCTGCCCTCAATGCAAAGCTCAGAGTGCTTTGTGCAGGAAAAGGGAGGGGGAAGAACTTAGGCAATGCATGGTGAATATTTGAACATAGGGACTGATTTTTCCATTGGGATTTGTGACCAAAAAGTGACTGTCAATTATCTCATTTTGCTCACAAGCTTATAGATTTAGTGCTGGAAGCAACCTCACAGGTCATGTAGTCTAAACTTTTCTCTTTACAGATAAGGGAACTGAGGTCCAGAGATAGAAAAGGACTTGCTTTCCATGAGAACTATGAGAGGAAAGCAGGGATAGATAATGCTGTCTGTTTTGTCAATGGGAAACTGAAATTCAGGATTGGGACTGGGGTGAGGGAAGACTTCCCCAAGATTACATTTGAACATTTTCATTGGAAGAGCTGGGTTCCAATCCTAGTTCTGAGTCCACATCTCATTCTCTTCCCCCTTGCAGTGACACCTGACCATTCCCAACTATCCACAGTACAGGGTCTAGCTGGATCTGACCAGTGAGAGTTACAGGGAGACCAGTTTCAACTCAAAATAAAGCATTATTTTCTAGGAAGTGAAAGATTTTAATATTGGAACAAGTTTCCTGAGTCTTTCAAACATTGAGCCTGGGACAAAAAGTGAAGAAGACTTTGGGTGAGCTTGAAAGGAAGCAGCTGACTCTCTTCACATACCAATTGGTCAGGACCTGCATAGAGAAGCAGTGCTTCTGACCCACTCCTCTCTCATCCCAATTGCATCTCACTATGGCCTCCAGGACTAGAGAAATCCTTCTCTCTTAAAGAGCTTCCTTATTTCTTTTGAAGCACCCACATACTGTATCATACCATCCCAGAGCCAGAGCTAGAAGGACCCCACATGTCTCTTAGTCCAACCCTGTCATTTTATAGACCCAGAGCCTTGTAGTGATGAGGTCATTTTCACATAAGTATTAAACATCACTGAAATCAAGTGCTCTGGTAAGTACAGATCTTTCCTTCAAACTCTTGTTGGGAATGTTGGAAGCTCCCTTGGCCAAACATGAAGGCTAGACTCACTGAGTCCCTTCTAACACCAAGACTGAGTTACAGAACTCCAATGGGAGTTTGCCTAAGGGTCTCCTGAGGGCTTAGTGAAAAAGGCCAACTAGAGAATCTTAATACTTCTTCCAGTTCAGAAACTCCATCCACATCTGTTGGGCTTGTAAAGTCCTTTAGAACCTGGAATATCCTTCCCTTTCAGTCTCACTTTCCCTCTTTCTCCATTCTAACATTCCAAACCAACAGCTTTACCATTCCTCATACACAATCTCCATTTGCATTTACATCCCTTTAGTCTGGCTGGCTGTCCCCTAGGCTTGGAGCATCTCTCCTTCATCTCTGTCTTTTGCAATTCCTCCTTTTCTTTCACATTGTACTAAAGCCCTTTTGTGGCCTCTCAGTGGTTATTGCCCCATTTCCCCACCAAAAAAAAAATTATTCTACATTCCTTTTCTTCATTTATTTGCTTATTTGATAATTTATTTTTATTTATTTGTGGATATTTTCTCCCTCTATTCAACTATAAGCTCTTCGCAAAGATTTTTCATCATAATAATAGTGAACATTTGCATAGAGTTCTATGATTAAGAAAGCACTTTACATATGCTATGTAATTTGATCCTTGCAGCATCTTTGTTCAACATAACCTCCTATACTCCTCCCTTTTAAGATGAGGAAACTGAGGAAAACAGAACTTAAATGATATCCCAAGTGTCAAATAAGTAGCATTTGAATGTGGGTCTTCTTGAGGTCCAGGCTCGATATTTGGATTATTATCCATGCAGGAAACTTGCTCCAACATTGAATTCTTTCAATTATTAGAAAATGATTCTTTATGTTGAGTTGAAACTGGACTCCCTGTAACTCTCACTGGCCAGATGCAGCTGTACCCAGTTAAATGTCTGCCACCTCTATGGTGAAATCCCCATTGTTTGGTACATTTTCAACAATGCCTCCCTGCCTGGACAGGGGGCAGTTTTCCTTTGGGGCCAAATGAGGCAGAGGGATAGCCTCTGGGGAAGCATCTGCAGTCTAAACCTGCAACTTATGTTTATCCTGCTGTCTGTCATGGTAGTGGCAAGATAGCAAGTTGAATGAAAAATGACCCCACACATTTCAAAGGGCTTGGTCTGCCTTCAAAATTCAATTCACTAGCTCCATTCTCTTATGTCATGAAAACTCTGGGGGTGCAGTTCTGCGCGTGTTGCTTCCAAAATTGAAATGACTTCATGAATTACCCAGTCTGGAGGATTGTTTATATTGAAATGGGATGTTCTGAAATGAGCTCAAGGAGAACAGATTTCAGATCCGTGGAGGATGATGATTCCATTAGCTGGGCATCTGCCCCAGTCTCAGAAGACAGACCAACGCTCTCTTCTTTGTCTCCAAATTCAGAGGAAGAATGTTTTCTTAACTGAATAGAAGCTCCTCCATTTGGGGAAGAAAACTTTCCTGAAAGATTCTCCTTTGCTGCTATTAAGGGGGCAACTTGAGGGCAGAAACACTGTGATGCAGGAAAAAGGTCTTCAAATTTGGCCACAGGAGACCTTGTGTCTACTTTTCACCTCCAATATAAGAAGGGAGAAGTCAATTAAATTCAACAAATGTTTACAAAGTGCCTGCTGTGGAAGCTGTGGATAGGTAGCGGACCACAGTCAGGAAAACTTGGATTCAGATTCAGCTGCTAACATAGACAGGTAAATTCTTTAACCTCTCTATTCAACAGGAAATTCTCTAAGCTAGAGCTTAACTAGCCTTAAGCATGGGTGTGATCTTAGTCTGTTGAAGACCTTACCTTAAAAGGGCCAGGATCTCCCATTGCCTCCAGAGCTGTCTCCAATCCTTTTGTTCTATATCTGATCACTGGACCCAGATGGTTCTGGAGGGGGCTATGAGGCAGGTGACCTTGCATAGTCCTCTCTCACTTAAATCCAATTCACTTACATGTCACAGCATGACCTTCCTGATGTCAGGGTGGTCTTTGAGAACAAAGGACAGACAACTACAAGAATTCCAAACTGTAAAGTGCCAAGAAGGTAGCAATCTGTTTCAGAGGAGGGACTTTCCTCATTGTTATCTCTCTCCAATAACAACATCAGCCCAGTTCATCCTGTCTCATCTAAGTGCCAGGTACTGTGCTAGTCAATAACAATATAAAACAAAGTCTTTCCCCAAGGAAAGAGGAGAAAGGGAATTGTGGTTAACAGATACTTGACTGATTGATTCAAAGGTACTCAAAGTGCCAAGAACTGTGCTAGATGCTGGGGACACAAAAGTAATGCTTCTTACACTGAGCTTATAGGCAGTTGGGGGTTGCAAAACAAGAAAATGAGGAGGTAGAGTATTCTGGACTCCCGGGCCTTTGTTTCCTTCTCTGGTTTATTTAGGGAGACAGTTCAATGAGATGGAATGAACCCACGCTCTGGAGCCTGAAGGTCCTGGTTTAAATTCCATCTGTGGTTATTAGAATGTGCACAAATGACATAAATTTGTGTCTCCTTTGTTTCCACTCCTGCAAATCAAGGAGATTGGAGTAAATGACTTTTAATATACTTCTGAGCTCTAAGTCTAGGTTCTTCTCTGATCCCTGAAGTTCTGTCTTGGGCTCCATATGATCTGTAAAATGGAGACAATAATCTTCTACATCAGAGGAGTCAAACACACAAAGCACTCCTGAGTGAAGCAGGAACCAAATTATAATGAATTTGAGAAATATTTAGCAAAATAAATGAAAATACAATAGAAATATCATTATGTGGTTTTCTAAGTAAATCAATGGCTTTTCTGTACAGCTTAATGGCCCCAATTTCTATTTGTGTCTGACACTGCTGCTCTGGTTCACTAACATCACCAAGGATGGAGTGAGGACTGTGCTTTGGAAACTATAAAATGACATAGAAACAGGAACCAGAGTGGAAGACTTATAACTCTGACAAAGGATGGGGAAAAAAAGAGAAAATCTACTCAAGAAGCATCTGTTTCAAAAATGAGATTGATTCAGCCTCCCAGCCACTTTCTCTTGAAACTTGCAGTTGAAAAAAATCAGGGCCACAGTTATGGTTACAAACAGGATGGAGAGCCCAGTGCTGAGCACAATACCTGGCACATAATGGGTGTTTAATAAATGCTTATTCATTGACTGACTGCCTGCATTCTTCAAGAACCAGAGAAAATGGTGGGAGAAAGGATTCATTAGAAATTCCAACAACAGCCAAGTCTGGGTCACAATAGGATGGGAAATCACATGGGGCTTTTCAAGGGAAGTAATTAATTCTCTCTTGAATGGCAGTGCTCCTGAGAAGGCTCTGGACCATGGCTCCATATAAGGAAAATGCTAGCAGATCAATAGACTTCCATGATGGTTGAATCCAGAGCCTACCCAATGACCAGCTAAAGTTGAAATTTTCTAGGAACAAAGTAGCATGGATTAACTATGACTTTTCCAGGAGAACTTTTTTTTGGAGTTCAGAAAAAATAGATCAAGATTAAATTATAGAAAAATACTATTGATAAATCTTTTTGAAAATGTTCTACAAAGATGGAGAAACAGCCCCTGTACAAGTGAGCAGATAGAACAAGTTGTTGGAAAAAATCATGGCACTGCAATTCAGAGGACAAATGAAATGACCACCAAACTCTAACAGCTGAGAGAAACATTTGGAGGATTATTTATGCTTTGTAGTATTAAGTAATATAGCTTCATCCCAAGGGGAAAATATTACATCAGATATCTACCATATGCACCACAACTTTTGGCAAAACCTTTTCATAAATAGCTATCATTCTGTATCTGTATCTTTATCTATAGATCCATCCATCCTTCCTTTCTGTCTCCCCCTCTCATGTCTCTGTCTGTTTCTGTCTGCCTGTCTCTCCACTTTTTGTCTCTGTCTGACTCTCTCTATTTGAATCACCTTGTCTCTGTCTGTCACTGTCTCTCTTTCTGTCTCAGTCTCTATCTGTTGTCTTTGTATCTGTCTCTATTTTTCTCTCTGTCTCCTATTTCTGTCTCTGACTCTCTGTTGTCTCCTTGTTTCTATCTCTGTCTTTTTCTCTGTCTCTCTGTGTCTGTCTATCTGTGGCTTCCTCTATATGTCTCTCTTTCTGTCTGTCTTCCTCTTTGTATCTCTCTGTCTCTCTATTTTTGTTTCTGTCTCTTTTTGTTTCTGTGTGTCTCTCTTTGTATCTGTCTCTCCATCTCTTTCACTGTCTCTTTCTGTATGTTTCTGTCTCTCTCTGTCTCTCTTTGTGTTTCCCTCTCTCTCTCCTTCTCTTCCTTTTCCTCTCCCTCTCCCTTTCTCTCTTTCTCTCCCTTTCTCTTTCCCTCTTTTCTTCTCTGTCTCTCTTCTCTTTGTCTTTGTCTCTCTGTCTCTCTGTCTGTCTTTCTCTGCCTCTCTGTCTCTCTCTATATATCTCTCTGTTTCTCTCTTTTTCCTTCTCTCTCTCTTTGTCTCTCCCTTCCTTCTCCTTCTGGTCACATCACTTTCTTCAGAAGCCCCTAAAATAGATGGTGTATCTCCAAATAGGCCCATGTGTCCTTCCCAGGTACAGTACATGAGACACAGATTTGACAGATAGTAGAACTATTTGCCCTGGCTGATCTAAGAAGAATAAATAACAAAATCCTTCCCCAATGCTAGATTACTGTGTTGTTTTATCTCCCTCATAACATTTGGTAGAGTAAATATCTCAGAGTAACTTTTAATGGGCTCATTGTTCTGTTTAATTTGCTTGACAGAAGCCAGGGATTTTGGTCTGGGACTGTCATTACAAATTACGTCTTTTTTCAATTGTCTTAGTGATTGGGTGGGTTTTAAACTTTGATGAAATGAGTCTCTAAGGTCAGAAAGAAAGTTCTGCACATAGGCCCATAGACAGATAGGAGAAGTCAGACAAACTTGGATGACTTTTCTAATTCATAGAATGTGGGACTTGAGATCAGCAGTCCTGGCTATAGACATCATAATTTTAATACTTCATAGTTGTGTGTGACCAAGCTAATTACCTGATTTGCTTTTTAGTTTTCTCATCTGTCAAATGGATGAAATAATATCCCCAGGGCACCTTGAGGAAAGGATTTTGTAGACCATTTTTTAATGTAAATAATCGATCTATACATTATTTAATGAAGTTGGTCAGTTCCTTCACCAGATCCAAATCTGTACTCTTATAGATGATACACAAGACTCTAAAAAGCAGATTCAGATCCTCTTCTGATACTTATTACATGTGTGGTCCAGCCTTTAATCTCTTGGACCTATTGCTCTCTTACATTAGTGACACTCACCTCACAGGATTCTTGTAAGAATTGGACAATTATAATTTGCAAATATACTCTCTAAATAGAACTTTTGATTACTAAGGGAGGTGCTGACACTCAAATAATGTAAGAATCAAATCTATGCATAATTACTGTTCTTTAAAGTAAGGAAGGGAGTAGATCATTTCATTTCATAGTTGCTAGCTTGACATTTACTTTCTATAAAATCATAGCATGGATTACAGATTGATGGTTTCCAAGGATCTAAAAATTTAGTAATCTGCTCAGAACATGGCACAGTCAAACGAGTTGGCTTTCTTCTGTGACAAGGTTACTGAGCTGGTTGATAAGGGGAATTCTATCCACAATCCCCCTCAAAATATCCTTGTGGATATTATCTGTGATATATAAATATGGGCTATGTGATAATACAATCAGATGATTTATAGGATGAAAAGCTGTAACCAAAGGTTAATGGACTCTTGTCAAGCATCAGGGAATTCTCTAGCTATGGCCATAGGGCTCCTTCCTTGTACCTATTCCATTCAACATTCTTATCAGTGATTCAGAAGAAAACAAATTTATCATATGTGTATGTGATGCAAAGCTGGGGAGGTTAGTTATTATGTTATATGATTGAATCAGAATTCAAAATTGGCTTGAATGATAGACAGGCAATAACACAATGACATCAATGAGAGTTATTATACAGTCCTGTATATTATTTCAAACTAATCAGTTGCAGAGATGGAGGGTGGGGAGCAGTTGATGTGAAAACAATTCATGTGAAAAAAAGCATTATGAATTTCCTTGATGTATGAGTATGGCATGGCCACTAGAATTTCTCACTCAAACTTAGAAATGCTGACTGAACAAGAAAATGTCTAAATGAAAAGAAGTGCTCATTGGGCTCTCCTTTGTGTTGGTTAGACACATTGAAATTGTTGTCTTCAATTCTATACATCATATTTGAGTAAGTTTGTGCATATGCAAAGTAGTTGAACCAAGATGGTAGACTGTATTTTGCCAAATAGGGATTAATTGAAGAAAGCATGACTGTAGTTAGACTGGAAAAGAAAAAAAGCAATTCTGGGGTAGAGTGACTGAAAGAGGATAGATGTTTTCTGATATTTGGAGAGCTATTGGAAGGAGTGGATTTATTTCCTGTTATTTCTCATAGGGAAGAGCAGAGAGTAGGCAAACACTTACAGGAAGGTAGGTTTAAACTAAGGAAAATCATATAATCAGAGCTGTGCAAAAATGGGGTAAGATTCTCACCCATGAGTGAACTTGCCATCATTAGAACTGTTCTAGCCAGGTTGGCCACCTTTTAGTAATGACGATGTTTGATGATATTTTAAGGTAACAGGGAAAAGAGGGCAGAGCAAAGAACTTGTCATGAGATGAATTTGAATTGTGGGTCTACTACCTACTTATTATGGCCCTGAGAAAGTAATTTCCAGTTTCTGAGCATCAGTTTCCTTATTTACAAAATGAAAAGATTAGGCCACATGACACCTGAGGTCCCTTCCAGCCGTATAATAGTGGTGCTAATAATAAGTTTAATTTGTACAATTAATGTGTACACATTTAAATGTGTACAGTATTTTTGTTTTCATTTTTTTGGACAAATAAATATTTGATGTGGCAGGAATGAATAAATTTCACTTTAAATATAAGGAAACTGAGTCTTAATTAAGATGCTAATAATTTTAATGGCAATTAAATATATATGAGGTTTGTTTGTTTTTGACAAATAATTGTTTGCTGTGGAAAGAATGATTAAACTTCACTTTAAATACGAGGAAACTGAGTTTTAAGTTAATTGATTTCCAAAAGGTCATACAACAGGTTTGGGTCAGATCTAGGATGTTGAATAATTAATTCTAGCAGTGGGTGGAAAGTTATGCATGGTCATCAGTAAAGGTATATCTAGCCATTTCCTTAAGGAAATTCAATTTTAAATCATTCATTTTTTGAAGACCCTTTGCAAAAGGGGATGAAGCATTGTGAAAAATTAGGTTACAATTCATATATATGTAAGTGTATGTATACAGATAGACTTGTATGTGTACAACATAGACATAAGCATATGTGTATATGTGTATACACACAAACACATACACACACACATATATGAGTATATAAAACCTATTTTAAAAAACCAAATAAAAACAATTCAGCTCTAGATTAAGCTCCCAACAATGTATACATGCATTTTTTTATTAAAGCTTTTTATTTGCAAAACATATGTCTGGGTAATTCTTCAACATTGACCCTTACAAAGCTTTCTGTTACAAATTTTCCCCCCTAGTCCCCACCCCTCCCCCAGATGGCAGGAAATCCACTACATGGTAATTATGTTAAAATACTTGACAAATTGAATATATGTATACATATTTCCACACATCACTGTTGTGCAAGAAAAATCGTATCTACAAGAAAAAAAAATCAGAGAAAGGAAACACAATGCAAGCAAACATCAATAGAGAGCATGAAAATGTTATGTTGTGGTCCACATTTCATATCTCTCTCTCTGGGTGTATATGGCTTTCTTCTGTGAACAATTGGAACTGGTTTGAAACATTTCATTGTTGAAGAGAGCCATGTCCATCAGAATTGATCATCATATAGTATTGTTGTTGCCGTGTATAATGATCTCCTGGTTCTGCTCATTTCACTCAGCATCAGTTCATGCAAGTCTCTCCAGGCCTCTCTGAAATCGTCCTGTTGGTCGTTTCTCACAGAACAATAAAATTCCATAACATTCATATATCGTAATTTGTTCAGCCATTCTCCAATTGAAGGGCATCCATTCATTTTCCAGTTTGTAGCCACTACAAAAAGGGCTGCCACAAACATTCTTGCACATGTGGATTGCTTTCCCTCCTTTAAGATCTCTTTGGGATATAAGCCCAATAGAAATACTGCTGGATCAAAGGGTATGCACAGTTTGATAACTTTTTGAACATAGTTCCAAATTGCTCTCCAGAATGGCTGGATCTGTTCACAGTTCCACCAACAATGTATCAGTGTCCCAGTTTTCTCACATCTCCTCCAACATGTCATTATCTTTTCTGTCATCTTAGCCAATCTGAAAGTTGTGTAGTAATATCTCAAAGTTGCCTTAATTTGCATTTCGCTGATCAATAGGGATTTAGAGCACCTTTTCATATGACTAGAAATGGTTTTAATTTCATCACCTGAGAATTGTCTGTTTATATCCTTTGACTATTTATCATTTGGAGAATAGCTTATCAAGTCCATTCTTTTCTAAAGAAGTAGAACCTCCCAAGAAGGGCCTTGCTCAGCCCACTGGTTTAGTTATGTTCTGTCAAATACAGAACATTTTAGCCTCATTTTTCCCTCAAAAATTCATTCCAGCTCTAACCCCTCTGAACAATAACCCTTTTTAGGTCTTGGCATTCTCTTCTATAAAAGGGCATTTTGCACCAGGTGGTTTCTAGTGTGGAATGAAGAATAGTGTGGAATGCTTTCATTGGAATCAAGAAGATATGATTCAAATCCATATCAGGCTCTTCTCAGGTGTGCAACCTAAAGCAAATCAATTAATTTATCTGTACGTCAGTTTCCTCATTTGTTAAATGATGGGTTTGATGGCTTATGAGGTCTCTCCAAGAAAATCAATGTATGATTTTGCTGCTCTTCTGACTCTCCAGGTCCCAGATCCTCTTGCTGGAAAAGGAAAGGCTTCCTTCACAGTCTGTCTCTGAAAATGCTGCTTTGTCAGGTATTTGTCACTCACCAAACGGTGAGACAGAAGGTTTTCTTTTTCTCTTCATCTTTGCTGGATTTGGGAAAGTGTTTCAAGGTCAAAGGGAGTCACCACTGCCCAATCTCCACATGATTACCCAGCAAGACAATTTCCAGGCCCTCACATTCCCAATTGGGAGTTTTCTCAAGCATGAACTATCAAATTATTGTCAATTCAGGCCGCTCTCGAACAATGGAGAATCTTTGGCCCACTTCATCTGGGACTTTTAACCATTTTCTTATTTATTCAAAAATAACAGTGAAAGGTCACTGGCCTGGCCAAACCCGTTAGCTCGGCACTGTTTATTGAGTCTTTATGCTTGATTTAAAACTGAATTACCTGGGCTTAAAGTGAAAATGCATTTATGCCCTTCAGGAAATTCTGTACATAAAAATTAAATTGTATTATGAAAAGCAGAGAGGGTAAAAACTTAGGCTTGGTGAAACTGATTGTGAGGTCAGTGAGCCTCAGGGAAGGGAGGGGTATGCTCATTGGTCAACTTTTTGTTAGGGCATACAGATTTTCAATTTTGGAATAGTCACCGCTGCAGTTGAACATTTTTCTCCCCTTTTATTTTAAGTGCTACCTCCATGAGTGCTGATGGAAGGTTTTCCAAATGGTGGTCCTTATGACTAAGGTAGAAGAGGGTTACAAGGATCCCCCAAAAGCCCATTTATCATCTTGTGCCCAAAGAGCAACATTCTGGAATAAATCCCTGTGTCTTGAACACTGAGGAACAGAAGATACAGGGATCCATGTTCTGGAGTCAGTGCCCAGATGTGATAGACAAAGTTTTACTTTATCTTGCTGAACTTTGGATTCTATGCCCCTTTCTAGAAGTCTTATAATCATTGCTCCCTCCCACATGGAGGCTTTTCTCCTTTTTCACTTTCTGGCTCTCCTTTATGTATGGCCTTCACTGGTTAAAGTAGGAGCTCCTTGATGGGAGAAAGCTATCATGTTTTCCTGTAGCTCGGTGGTAAAGCAGGAACAGTTCTTGATAGTACATGGAGTCAGGACGATGAGTTCAAGTCTAATCTCAGATACTTACTGGATGTATGATCCTGGTAAGTCACAAAAAATCACATCACCTTCCTGCCTCAGTTTCTTCACCTGCAAAATAAAGATAATAATAGTACATACCTCCCAAGGTTATGAAGATCATCACAACGATGTTTTGAAAGCAGTGTGCAAACCTTGGAATACTATATAAATAGTAGTAGCAGTAGTAGTAATAGTGGTAATAGTTGTAGTAGTAGCAGCAGCAGCAGCAGCAGAGTAGTAGTAGTAATAATAATAATAGTAGTAGTAGTAGTAGTAGTAGTAATAGTAGTAGTAGTAGTAGTAGTAGTAGTAGTAGTAGTAGTAGTAGTAGCAGTAGTAGCAGCAGCAGCAGTAGCAGCAGCAGCAATAATATCCCCAGTGTTAAGCACAATTCCTGGCACATAGTAAGTACTTAAAATTTATTCTCTCTGTCTCTTTCTCTATCTCTGTCTCTCCATCTCTTTGTCTCTGTCTGCCTGTCTCTGTCTCTCTCTGTCTCTCTGTATGTCTCTGTGTCTGTCTCTGTGTCTTCCTCTCTCTGACTCCCTCTCTCATTCCATCTTTGCCTCCCCTCTTTTTTTCCTTCTTTCCCATAATTTCACTGTTATCTCACAATTACACTCTCAGGAAGTGCTATTGTTACCATTTTGCAGATGAGGAAACTAAAATTTAGAGACTTAAATTGCTCAAGGTTACAAAACTAATGTTTGATTCATTCTTTGTATTTCTGTTTCCACTGTTTAGCATAGAGCCAGCATAGAACGCATCCAATAAGTGCTTGTTGATTATTAATGCCTACTACTTTTCTCATATCTTCCACAGTCCTTTGCTTCCTTTTTCAGATTCCAATGTGTATTTCTGGACTTGAGCACCTAAACATCCCAGTAGAAATAAAATCCAATTCTGATCTGCTGATTCTTTAAGTGAACCAACATTCACTAACCATCTCCCACATGTAGGGTCTAGTTGAGTTGAGAAAGAGTTTAAATAAAATGAGGTCTTTTCTTATGAAACTCACAGTCTGGGTTAAGGGGTCAGCTATGGTATCATATATTTAAATTTGGAAAGGACATTCAAGAACACCACATTCAAAAGTCTTATTTCACATATGGAAATATTGAGGCCCAGAGAAATCAAGTGATTTACTCATGTCACACAGTTAGTGTTTGACAGAATTTGAACGCAGGTCTTTCTGACATTAAGCCCCATGCCTTTTCCATCAAACCATGTCACCTTTTGACAAAAATAAGCATTAGTCATATTCCTTTATGATGGCAGTGTATCATTTCAGTAGATCTTGAAATATCTGATGGGAAAGGCTATAGTCTGAGGGCTTCCTGAACATAGGTCATAAAATCTGAATACTATTCTGTGACTCATTGATCCTTTTATCACCACATCATTAACCTCAGGGCTTCTGCTTTCCATTACAATTTTGACCTGAGTTGAAGGTGCTCTGCAGCGTTCACACAATGAATGTCTTTCTTCCTAAATGGTTTGAATTGATCCATTTTTAAGACTGTCTACTTTGGATTACATTTTTGAAAAAAAGTCAGTCACTTGTGTTACCTTTAGAAATTAGTCTTCTAAATCTAAACGCAAGCTTAGTCAATTTTGCTTCCTAGCATGTATTTTTCTTCTTTTGATAAAAAAGTATTCACCTATCATAATAAACATAATACTTGAAAGTAGATCAGTATTAAGGTGGCTTCTAATGGGAAGTATATTCATAGGGCTATTCATAATGCTTAAATAGACCTATGTACAGAATGATTATTTACATACACACACTATCTCTAGGGCAGGAGGAAAAGAAAGGGGGAAAAAGAAAAAAAGAAATGTACATGTTAATTTTATTTATATTTTAAAAGAATGGCAAGTTACATAGAATAGATTTATAGTTTCATGTACAATCTTTTTTTATTATATACCAAGTTATAGAAATGCTTATTTTATTTCATAAATTAAAAATAAAATAAATTAAACTTAAAAAAAGATTCACAATATCCAACTCTAGAAAAGATCTCTATTTATAGCTCTATTTATAATTGAGGAATCAGGAGCCCAGAGTGGAGAAAGAGCATGTCAAAGGTTATTTAGACAGTAAAGGAGAGAGCTGTGGTTTCATGCTAACTCCCCACCAGCAAACCCAAGGCTCTGTCTCTTACATCATGTTTTTCATTTCACTTAGACTGCTCATTTTATGGATGACCTTGAACAAGTCCCCCTCCCTTGATATCCACTTGTTTAAAGGGAGGGGGGTCAGCCTGGATGAAAACCAAGATTTCCTCCAGCCCAGATGTCCCATCATTCCAGGAAAGAACACTCCATATTGGAAGCATCATTCTCCCTTGAAGAGCCCTGGGACATTGTTCATCTCTTTTGAGTCGAAATGTACAAAACAATTCTGTCGCTGATGAAAAATGTGAGCTACTTGAGAATGAATTGGTTCTGAATTCCTCAATCGATGGTAAATAGAAGATCCATCACCTGGCATATTAACGGATCTCCGCCTGGCATTTTCAAGGAGTTTATGACTTGGAAATTACCGTGGTACATTTACTCTGCATTCATTATGGCTAAAATGGGACCATAAGCCTAGAATAGGAGAAGTCACTATGCAGAGTGGTTTATTCTTATCCTTTTAGTCATTATCAGGGTGACTGATTTTCACCTTAAGTCATCCAACTTCTTGCTTGAAAAGACAGCTACTTAATACAGAAGCTGAGTATCAGAATTTGGGGAAGGGATAATAAAATTACATTATGTTAAATACTCACTAGTAATTGAAGATAATCATATACAGATGAAGGTAATATACAAATGTACATATGCCTGCCAAATTATTAAACATTTAAGCAAATTAGGCAGGGGTCAACTCTTTTTTATTTGGAAGGTCTCTATTATGAATTAGCTTCACTATTTAAAGTATAGAAGACTAGAGAGATCTTAGAGTTATAGAGAAAAACCTTCAAATGTATGTAGTTCAACTTCTTCCCTGGGAAGGTAGCTGAATTGTAGCATACATGATCAGTGGCCAACCACCCACCAACTGAACACTTTCAGTGAAAAGAAACTCACTTCTTTATGGGACAATCCATGTTCATACTGGCAGCTCTGTTTGTTAAGATTTTATTCCTCATATTTGGCTGAGAGTGCCTTCCTGTGACTCCTTTTCAATGTTTCTGCCCTATGCAGATTGCACAGATACTAAAAAATCCTTAGCCTAATACTCCACTGTTTACTTTCACCTCTTTTCTAGTATAGTCTTATTCAATATTATTTCCTTTCAAAATAGATCAAATAAAACATTTTCAAAATGCTCAGCACAGTCCTGGGAACATAGTAGGCATTTAATATATGTTTGTTCCCTTCCCTTTCCCCTTTCTTATACTTTCTATTTTTTATCGCCTAACTCTGTATCTTGATTATGAGTGGTATCCCATTATAAAATGTGCTGTCTCTCCTTCCCTGCCTTCTAAGATCCCTGGTTATCTCTCTAGCACAGGGGAAAGGTTTCCTTTTCCATAAGGCCATCCCTCATCTCCCAAGTGCAAAAGATCTATTGGTTCCCAGCATTGTGGTCTTGCACAGGATAGGTGCTTTAGAAACATTGATTGAATTGAACACATCATGAAGATTTGTCATATATTTGCAATAAGATTTTTTTTTGCCTTCTCTAGGACTTCTTTCCTTGAGTGATACCAGTGGGGAGTTTTGTAATCTTGGTTTTACAGAGATGACTCAAGAAAAGTCAATAATGAAAAAACAAAATTATCTTTAGGAACTTTCCACATCTACTTGTCTCACTTCTTTTCCCTGTTTCAGCAATACTCTTTTCATCTCCCCTCATTCAATCACTCAGTCAACAATCAATTTTTAAGAGTCAAATATATTCAGTAGCCTATGATTAAGTGCTCAGGATAGAGAGTTGGAAAAAATCCAGGTCCCTACTCTCCAGACATTTAGAGATGTTAAAAATGAAGTTGGAACCTTTGTTCGGATCGGTAAACAATGGGGTAAAGGAGGAGGAGATAGATGTGTTCTGAAGGGATTTCAGGAAGGGGGGGATCCCTTTTACCTGGAAGGGGGCAAATATGAGGGAAGACGGTGGAAGAAACAAAACTAAGACTTGAAGGGAGACATATTCTGAGAGGCAAACATGATGAAGATTGCCACAAGGGAAGTCAAGGAGTTTGTTGTCAAAATCAAGCAATGAGAATTTTTTTTTGCCATCCTTCTTCCAAATCTCCCCATGGACATCCTTTTATCTACATGTTTCTTTGGCAATTAAAACCCATTGTATGAGAAGTTAAGACCTGAAATCGAGTGAAAGGGAGCCAAAGACCTATATAGGCAACGAGTCTCTTAAATAACTGGAGTTCTTTGGACCCTTGATCATAGATTTCAGTGCTTGAGGGACCTGAAGGACCATTGACTTCCACCCTTGCATTTTGCTAATAGGAACTAAGGTCCAGAAAGGACAAAAGATCTGGTTGTGATCACACAAGTAAGAAATAATACTTCAATGATTCTGAGGTGTGTGTCTATATCTGAAATCCGCAAATATCTTGTCAATATTATGGAATTGTTAAGAGGTAAAAGCATAACTATGAAATTCCACTTTCAGTGTATGTGGAATGAGATATTTGTAAAACAGCAGAGTTCCTGACACTAAACAATGTTTTATCGATGTGTTTTCCATTCTCCTTCATTAACTGAAAACCTACTGTATGCTCTTCACTGACAACAATCATCTTGGACAATGATATTAGAGAGTGAGGAGATACCAATACCCAGAGCTTTTGTCTCTGCCCTCATGGGACTTATTCTGCGGGAGATAAGACTCTCCAATTGGATATAACTACTTAATGATGCCCTCTTCCATTTGCCTTGGTACACCCCAATGCTCTGTCCATTATACCCTTATTTTCCCTCTCCATGCTTTTTTTTCCCTTGGAAAGAGTGACCTTTCCCAATGTTCTCTTCCCAATGTACTCTCCTCCGGTATTGGAATGATCCCAAAACTGCGTTCCCAGCCCTCAGATTTTTTTTTTTTTAAGATCTTCTTTGTGATGGGATTCTAAATTACATTGGGGAATTCTCTCCTCTACCTATCCAGTGGAAGACCATTTCCACTATTATAATGAAACCTGATGAAAACACAGGATTCATTTGATAACCAGTTTTCCTGAGAAGTAGGTGATCCACAAATCAAGTAATGTCTCTTGTAGAAGGTTGACAGAAATCAGATAAGAATGTCATTCCTAACATCTGGTTCTAGCTTAAAGTAAATTAGATTTTTGGTGAATCCTGGGAATTTGCCTAGAATTAGTTTATTGAAAAGCAACAACATATTTCAGTCTGTTACCAAATCTTGGAGATTCACTTCCTCAACAAAATCACAATTGTGAGTGACTTAAAGGTCAACAACCTAGGGGAAGGGAAGTGTGGTGGGCATATCTTCAATCAGTCAATCAACAAGTATGTATTTAAGTGCCTACCACATGCAATGCTGCATATATTGTGAAATGTTCCAAGCAATGAATCAATGAAAGGAAGAAAGAAAGAAATGCATACTTAAACTGTGTCCCAAACACTCTGTTACTCCCTGATGATACCAAAAATTCAAGCAGTCAGTCTCAGCTCATAAGAAGTTCACTTTCTTTTTTTTTTCCTTTTTGCTGAGGCAATTGATGTTAAGTGACTTGCCCAGGGTCACACAGCTAGGAAGTGAGAAGTTCACCTTCTAATGGGGAAAATAACATGCAAATTATTTCACACCAAAGTGGTAAGTAGAGAAGCTTTCAGATCCTACTGATATTTCCATTCCAGTAATTCCTCAAAATGGTCAAAGTAAAAAGAACTTGGCTTTAAAATCAGGAGAGCAGCTTTTAGCTTTAACTCAGCTACTCATGAGCTTCATTACCTCTCTGAGCTGCAGTTGTTTTAACTATGAAATAGAAGGGATTGGATTCAATGACTTCTATCCATTCCAACTCTGAAGTTCAATAGCTAAATTCTTTTTTTAAGTAGTGTTGACTCCATCTCTGTGGTTTGCTATTTTTAAAATTTTATTTACTTTTAAAATATATAGCCTTATTAATCATGTTGGAAGGAGAAAATCAGACCAAAAGTTTGGAAAAACTATGGGAGAGAAAGAAAAAAAAAACAGAAAAAAGAAGTGAGCATAGTATGTGTTGATTTACATTCAATTTCCCTAGTTCTTTTTCTAGTTGCAGATGGTATTTTCTGTCCAAAGCCTATTGGATTTGCTTTGGATCACTGAACCTCTGAGAAGAACCAAGCCTTTCATAGTTGATCATTGCACATTCTTGATTTTATTGTGTACAATGTACTCCTGGTTCTGCTTGTTTCACTCAGCATCCTTCATGTAAATCTTTCCAGACCTTTCTAAAATCAGCTTGTTCATGATTTTTTTCTGTGGAACAATAATATCCCATTATATCCATATGCCATAACTTATTGAATCATTCCCCAATTGATGGGCATCTACTCATTTTTCAATTCTTTGCTACCACAAAAAGAGCCACTACAAACATTTTTGCACATGTGAGAACTTTTCCTGTCTTTATGATTTCCTTGGGATACAGAGCCAGTAGAGACACTGCTGAGCCAAAAGTATGCAGAATTTTATAGCCCTTTGGACATAGTTCAAAATTGCTCTCCAGAAGGGTTGGATCATTTCACAGCTCCATCAACAATACATTATTGGAGGCAGCTAGATGGCGCAGTGGATAGAGTATCAGCCCTGAAGTCAGGAAGACCTGAGTTCAAATCTGATCTCAGACACTTAACACTTCCTAGCTGTGTGACTCTGGGCAAGTCACTTAACCCCAATTGCCTCAGAAAAAACAAACAACAACAACAACAACAACAAAAAAACCCAATACATTATTGTCCCAGTTTTCCCACATCCGCTCCCACATTTATCATTATCTTTTCCTGACATTTTAGCCAATCTGAGAGGTGTGAAGTGGAATCTCAGAGTTGTTTTAATTTGTATTTTTCTGATTGATAATGATTTAGAATGTTTTTTTTCACTTGACTATAGATGGCTTTAATTTCATCACTTGAAAACTGTCTTTTCATATCTTTTGAACATTTATCAATTGGAGAATGACTTGTATTCTTATAAATTTGACACAGTTCTTCATATAATTTAGTAATGAGACCTTTATCAGAAACAATGGCTATAAAGATATTCCCCCAGTTTTGTATTTCCCTCTTAATCTTGTTTCTGTTGGTTTTGTTTATGCAATTTTTTAAAAAAATGAATGTAATCATAGTTGGCCATTTTGCTTTTCATAATGTTCTGTTCCTTCTTTGGTCATAAATTCCTCCCTTCTCCAAAACTCTGATAGTAAATTAACTCTTGCTCCCCTAATTTGTTTATGGTATCCTTTATGCACAAATCATGTTCCCATTTTGACCTTATTTTGGTATGGAGTGTGAGATGTAGATCTATGCCCAGCTTCTGACATATTATTTCCCAGTTTTCCCAGCATTTTTTTTTGTCAAATTGTGAGTTCTTATTTCAGAAGCTGGAGTTTGGGGGCGGTTCTGCTCTTTCTACCATTGCCAACCATATTCTAATCACTTTGCTTCATCCTTCTAGATTCTTATATAGATCTTTTGATAAACTCTTCCCAGAGTATTGACCTAAAACACAGGAGACCTTTCTCTGTTAAAAAAAAGCATAATAATAAGAATAGAAATATTCATGGATATTAGTTTTGCACTTGTATTATCCACCTGTAACTGCCCACCATCTTAACATGATTTTTCAATCCTACCTGTCCTATTATTTGACAACAATGCATTTTCATCCTGAGGAAAATTGATTATTTAGAAGAAAACAGCCTCAATAAAAGGATTCCAACAAACATTGATAAATCATTCATTCGACAAGCATTTATCAAGGGTTTTCTATATGTCAGGCCACTTGTCAAGAATGAAACAACTTCAGTTCTCACAGAGCTTAAAGTGGATCCCTGATCACCCGCTTTGCAGACTTCTGTGCTGGTTCTCATGGGTAATATAGAGATAACTAAATCAAAGCAGCTCCCCTTACCTCAGCCCTTAGGTAGCTTTTAAACTGGCAAGTGATTTCTGAGGGTTCTTTTTGGGAATAACTACTTCTTTCTTTTGAGTTACATTCATTTGTTTTGTTTTGTTAACATTCTCCAATTTCATTTTCATGATTTAAAAAAATATTATTTATTTATAATATTCTTTTCTTTTTATATTTTGAGGTCCAGATTCTCTTTCACCCCTCTCCCACCCATGGAGAAGACATATAATATAAAATAAGTTATACATGTAAACTTGTGCAAAACTTATTTCCATATTAACCATATTTCAAAAAAAAAGCAAGAAAACAAAGAAAGCAAGAAAATTATACTTCAATTTGCACTCAGAGTTCATCAATTCTATGGATTGCATTATTCTTATCATTAGTCCTTTGGAATTATTTTAGATTAGTGTATTGCTCAGAGAAACAGAGAAGCCAAGTTTTTCACAGTTGATCGTAATTACAATGTTGCTGTCACCGTATACAATGATCTCCTGGTTCTTCTCATTTTTCTTTCCATCAGTTGATATAGGACTTGTTATGTGTTTTTCCCTTCATTTTTTTTTTCTGTGTGCCAGGTATGAGTGATGCAAAGACCAAAGAAAAGTGCCATCCCTACAAATGATTTCATGGTTCTTTTCTGCCAAAATAATTATTCTCATAATTTATGAACGGGATAGTAAAGATCACAGCACCTATAGGAAAGGAAGAAATTTCAGCACATTGTATTTTGACTCTGAGAAAGACCATAGAAGAGGTGATACTAGAACTGAGGAGGCTTTTAGGAGGAGGAAGAAGGGAGAGGGATACATAGTGCAATATTAGAGTTGAGTAGAGATTGAGATCATCTTGCCCAACTACTTCATGTTACATGTGAAGAAGGTGAGACTCAGAGAGGGCCTGCCTGAAGATCAGAAAGCAGATCAGCAGCATCTCTGGGATTACATTTAGCCAGGCCTTGAACATCTCAGGCTATGTCAGTTTTCCTTTATAGGTTGAATAGTTTTTGGTGCATCTTATGATTCTTTGGGAGATACCAAAAAATGTCTTAATCAATGTATTTTTTAAGTTAAATAGATTTTTTTTATCCAAGCTCCCAGTTCAATAATGGGTTATTATAATGCTGTCCAACTGCCAAGTTTATGGCAATAAACAGCTATTCTAAGATCTTCTCTTTTGTAATGCATTCATTTTTTGGCTGCCTTATATCTGTCTGGCTCAGTTATCTCAATTGCTGCCTTTTTAAAATAATATTTTAATGTTTACAAAGCATCTCTTCACAATGATCGATTAATCAAAAAGCATTTGTAAGTACCTGTTATGTAGTAGGCATTATGCTAAGTGTTAAGGATATAAAAAGGGCAAAAAGAAAGTTCTTGCCTTCAAGGTACAGAGGAGAGGTAGCAGAGTCAGGTGCAAATCCAGGACTTTTGACTTCAAACATACTGGCTCTTGCACAAGACTGCTGAACTCTGGCAATGAACAGTTCACAATCTGGCAATGACACTTCTGAGGTAACAAGGATGAAATCTTTGCTGTGTTCAATTATTTAGAATAGGTTCATAGAGGTTACAATTCTCTCAAATGGGGTCTATAGTCATTTTTTTTACTGGGGAATGAATAAATGAGGGGCAGAGATCTGTGTGAGCCATGCTTACTGAGTCAGGTAGGACATAGCCAGGATGGGTAGAAAAAGAGCATAATTGGGAAAGATAATTCCCTCAGTGGTGGATTAACGGAATGAACAATTCAGATTTTATAAAGACATTTAAAGTTATATCATTCAAAATAACTTTACAGATAATCTGAGCCAACTTCATTCCCTGCACAGTCAGGGGTCAGGATGGTTCCATAAGTTGGAACACTTTCAAGTACAGACATATATGAATTTGAATGAAGAGAAATGTAAACTCCAGCCCATGATCTAAAAAGTAAGTTTGCAAACATTGGAAATGGAAAGTTTGGCTAGACAAAAACTTCTATAGAAAATTGCCAATGATATTAGTAGCTGGCAGATTTAGGATGATGTGTATGAATTCCAGTTTTCCATAGTAGCCAAAGAAAGTCTAAGCTTTTTTCAAGTATTTGAAGAGTTTTCCTATGGAAAAGGGATGAGATTTATCCTGTTTGTCACCAAAGTGTAGATTGGAGTCAATGGGAAGAGTTGAAGAGAGGTAGGGAAAAACTTCCCCAATCATTAAAGAGCTGCCTCTGAGTTACCTGCAGAACTAGTGCCTTCTCCCTCACTCAGTGATGGAGCATCATAGAAAGAAATATTTTTACCTGTACTTTAGACTGGATTGCCTGTGAGGTCCCTTCCAGATATGGGATTCTTCATATCTCTCCAGAGTACAAAACTAGACATGTAACTCTCTCCACAAAGAATAAGGCAGTCCTTTTGTATGGCTATCAAATTGTGCAGTTAAACAAATGTAGGTTGTGTCCATTCTGTCTTGTATTTATAGAATTCATGCTTCAAGGGAAATAAATCACTTTGAAAGTTTAAAAAAAATCTGAGATGGTGGTTTGGTAGAAAGATATGGGACATATTAGCAAAACTGAAATTTTTTTATATCTTTTCTAATAAATTTTATCAGTGCTTTTCACTTGTCCATCATACATTTCTGAAGATGTCTTTGTCTCCCAGTCATGAGCCCTCTTTTGTAACAAAGAAATAAAAAAAAAATTCTCTAAAATGGAGAGCTTCTTTAAATGGATGCACCATTCCTTGCTCATGGTCCCCCACCTTTACACCAAAAGAAAGATTTGTGGGTTTTTTTTTCCTCCCCTGCAGTCAAGGGAAGGTCCTCCCAAAATAAAATTCCAGCCTGAGACCTATATGCAGGAATTTGTTAGACTCTATTCATATTGATTCAGGCAGATTGTTAAATTTTTATTGTGAATATTTACACCTGGGAAATCAGCAAACACAAAAATTGTGGCTTTATTTATTGTTTTGTTCATTTTCTAAGCTTAAGAAAGCAATAAAGAAAATGTGAATAATTCAAATTAAGCTTAAAAGTGGGTCATGAATACATTTTTTTTTTCTTTTCAGAAGTCAGTGGTTAAACTTTTATAGGCCTTCCCATATCCCCCCAGTCCTGCTTGGTGACTACTTCTGGATCAAAGATTGCCACAAAACAATTCTTTTCTACTAAACATGCTTTTCCTCCTCTCAAGCTCTGAGCTGCAGCTGGGGGGGGCAGGAATTCAAAGGGAAATGGCTTTGGGGTTGGGCACAGTGGGTGAAAACCTAGAGTATATTTTCCAGTTCTTTTTAGCAAATTTCTTAAGAAAAAGCTGTGAGGGAAAAAAAAAAAGTTGTTCGCTTTTATTTTGATAATGGAAAACACTCAGCTTGCTGCTTCTCAAGCCTCCCAGAGACCACTCATCCTTCCTGCTCATGAGATGTTTCAAGATCTATTTGCTTGGTCCTATTACATTTCTGTCCATCAAGAAAAGACTCCTAAGACTCGTAGACAGAGTGCTTTTAGGAGAGACAATGTTGTCCCTGGACTTTAAATGGAAAAACATATTAATGGATTTTGATATCTACTATCTGAGGCCTTTCCTCTTCCCTACCCCCTTCAGTTGTTTGAGTTATCTGCTTTCTGGAATTATGAAAGGAGAGGAAAGGTAATTTTTAAATTTTGATTTTATTTAATCACATATGTTCTATATTCTTGGAACAGAATTCATCTTCTTTAAGTACGGAACCTGTCCTAATGCTTAGCACAATGTCAGACACAAAAATCAGTGTCTAATAAATATTTAATTGGACTTGTATTTATATAAATAGATAGATATTAGTACAACACAGTACTTAAAATCAATCAGGTCAATCAGTAGAACACTAATTATCATCACTACAATACAAATGAAGAAACTGGCATTCAAGGAATATGCCCTACAAAAGATATTCAAACTCAAATCTTATCTCGTCTATCTTGAGGCAGGGGGAATGTGAACTTAATGGATGTTAACTAATAAGAGTACTACTATTACAGAGTGGAACAAAGAGAAGGCTGAATTTCTGTCATATAGCACTCTTTTGCCTTTAAATAAAATAGACAATGAATTCAAATTACATTCAAAGATATGCTACTTATCTGTTTCTTTCAGATCTGCCTTAATTTCTCTTCTTTGTGTTTCAAAAACATTTCAAAGACTTTCTTTTCTCTCCCCCACCTCCTTTCTTCTTCCATTCCCTTCCTTCTCTTGTATAATTGTGGATGCTCTTTCTTTGCATCTGTCCCAAGACCCATCAGTATGGCATTATATTGGTGGATATGAGGGGTGGGACAGCTGACAAGAGCTGACAGCATAGAGGATCCCAATTCCACTTCAGTTTGCTGAAGAAAAAAAGACTTTGGGAAGATGTGAGAGGAGAGGGCAGTTTCTACCATGTTACAATTTCAGCTTGCTCCTCTAGAGACTTCAGGGAGTTTCCCCTTGGACTCAAACTAGAGCTGCCTTTCTTAGTTGAGCTGAGTTACCTTACTCTCGGTGGGAGAGCTCCTGTAATGTCTGGTATATATTCTCCTATATCTACTTTCTCTGACTTTTTTTGCTATAAGTTGGGATTTTTTTCTTTGCTATTTGCTCTCTCTCTCTCTCTATATATATACATATATAGATATAGATATATACATATATATATATAAATATAGATAGATAGATAGATATCTGTATTAGAATTGATATTATGTGGAGAAGGGATCAAGCCCTGGGAAGAAATTAGAGCACCCTCAAAAAAAAATGACAAAGTGATCAGAAGTGAGCTGGAACCTATTCATATCCTCTAGACTAATAACATTTAAAGGACCAAACAGATATACTTATAGAACTGTTCCCCTCTCTCTGAGAACAACAGAGTGGTGGTCTCCCAGCTCAACCTCCTACTTCTCTCCTGACAAGAAAGAAAGCTTCCCTTGGAGAAGGACATGAGGAGAACAGGCAAGAGATGTATATTCTGCTTCTTTCTGAGCCATACATAAGAATTGACCCCTTACACCACAAGTGGGCTTCATTACACATATGGGGTCCCATAAAACTAGGCATTGGTCAAGGTTCTTAAACCTTTCAAAGTTGTTAAATCCAATTTTTTTTGAATGAGATTTGAGAAGTACTTCATATAAATAAAATCCATTTGATCCTCACAAGAATCAGGTCAGACTATAATTATTATTTCACATATGGAGAAACTGAGGCTTTGAGATGCTCAGTGTTGTGCATCTGGGAAGTGTCCAATTAAACCAGAATTCAGTGTGATGTTTGCCTGACAGAGCCCCTCACCATGCCAGGTCAGCTTCTCACAACCAGCTACCTTTCTGCCAATACCAGTCTATCTCTACAATTCAAGATGTGACTGAATGAAGGGAGGACAAAAGAATCACAAGGGACAAGATCAGCAAAAATAAGGAGGTAATTTAGATCTTTGGGGGAGACAATGGTAGGTACAGTTTGTGTGTTGTGTTGAAAAGATGGGGAGGAGGGAAGGGGAAGATAAGGATGGAAGGGTAGGTTGGGGCCTGACTGATTATGGGAGGGGAGTGGACACTGTCCAGACCAAACTATATATAATGGAGCTGCCTGTTCAGGGAAGATAAGCCAATGGACTGTGATGTGTTTGACCTTTCCCCCAGTTGTCTACACATTTGCCTCCCAAAAAGGTTAGTAAAAACAAAAATAGCCTAGCTTCAGCATCCTGGATTAGTCTCTCTGGATCTACCCAGCTTGCTCCTTTTGACTATGCTCTGAAGAAATATAGAGTCATTTCCCTTGCTAATGGGGGCTGCAGGGTCATTGACATGTGAACTTCTTTAGCCATTACTTTCCCTCCTCTCATTAAGATTGCAGGTCCACAAAGATGTCCAAAGAGATGTCAGGTAAGCTTTTTCTGCCTCCTGAAGAGAAGGGATGGGGGTCTGGCAGCTTCTGACTGTGGGCTCTCAGACTTCCAAGGAGTAAAGAAGTCAAGCTTTGTTATGGAGGCTGATAGGATCTGCTGGAAGTTATTCTTCCAAAGGCATAGGGGTTTTGCGGCCTTTACTTGCTAAAATTCTGAGGAAGACTCAGGGAACCAAGACTGATTGTTCTCTGTCTTTCTCCAGTCTCTGAACTGAGCACCAAAAGCACCTCTTAATGAAAACTAGGACATCTGGGACAAGTGAGGAAGATAAGGTTGGTATCCCTGGAGAAGAGTAGGGGTATTGGGCTCACCAACTTCAGGTATTTGGAGGAATGTCATGTGGGGGAAAGGGTATGATTTGTAAAATTAAAGAAACACCATATTGAAAGCTTGAAGGGAGTTTAGTAGTCACTGAGTCTAATTTCCTCATTTTGCAAATGGGGAAACTGAGGCCCATCGAAGTTTTATGGCTTCAACCACATCAAACTGCTCTCTCGGGGAGCAGAAATGGGTTTCAAAGCTAGATAGCTATATCATACATTTAGAACTGGAAGAGAATTTAGAACTCATCAGGGCCAATTCTTTCTTTTTACAAATGAGGAAACTGAGATCTGGAGAAGTGAAAGTACTTAAGAAGCAGATTTCAACTGAAACAAGGAAATATACAGACAAGCAAAGTTCTTAAGAATTAGATGCAAGATAACTTCTCAAGCATTTCAACATTATTAACATGTAGTGGACTTCCTGCCATCTAGGGGAGGGGAGGGGACTGGGGGTAACATTTGTAATGGAAAGCTTTGTAAAGATCAATGTTGGGGAACTACCCATACATATGTTATACAAATAAAAAGCTTTAATAAAAAAAAAGAAAAAAAAGAATTAGGTGCAAGAAAGGAATGGAGAGTTTCCTATCATTCCCAGTCTTGCCAGGGACTTTGTTTCTGGAAGGGTAGTGTCAATCTATTCCTCTGAGATGAATTAACCTTCTACTTCCTTATGTACATCCCCTTCCCAATTGCAATGAAAGCTTATTGTGGACAGAGACTATTTTAGCTTTTGTTGTTGTATAGCAAGTAAGTTTCTGACCTCACTCTTCCTAAGTGAATTCAGATAGGTACATCTCCCCCATGAAGTTTTAAGAGCATCTCTGTGGAATTGAACTGTCTCTTCTCTAATGTCATTGGCTCTACCACCCACTGTGTGTGATCCTTCCCCTTGCTATTAGTTTCCAACAGTGACTCCAATTCCATTTAACCAATCAATATCAATTAGCTTTTGTAAAAACTATGACATGTTGACTTCTTTAAATTAAAATTAAAAATCTTTCCCCCCAACATTTTAATGGGTATATGCTTTCTTATACTACTTCAGTCAGTGGGCAGAGCAGTCTCAGACTTAAGTAATTTTGACGTAGCTTTGGACCAGTACCATCAATTTCAAGTTTAAATATACCAGTAAAGCCAAATGAATTCTCCTCTCAGCTGTCACTGTAAACCCCAGCAGGAACCTGATACTTGGACTCCTGGACTCAGAGACTCAGATGGCTGGCCCACTCTCCTGAACTTTCACAGAAAATGAATGAAGGCATGGAAGAAACTAAAGCCTGGCATGGTGGAACATGTCTAGATTCTCTGCTGCTGAAGAGGTAGGGGTGATTATGATGTGGTTGATGTAGCAGATGATATAGTTTGTGGGCTAAGGCACCAAATGATGTGCTTTAGGAGAGCACCAAATGTCATATTTGTTCATGTCAAGGCTATTCTCCTTGGCAAAAAGTAGGTTTATTTAGAACAACTGATCCCCATCAGTATGCTTTAGGAGAGCGCCAAACATTGGGGTTCGGTCACATGAAGAATTCATAATGGCTGTTCTCCTTAGAAAAAGGCAGATTTATTTAGGAGAACTTATCCCTGATCTCTGTCTGTGTTTCTGATTGTCTCAGGGCAATATTTTAATCTTTCTCTGCCAACTACACCCAGCCATTCAAGACTTCATCAATTAGATCTCTTAAATTCAGGAGTTCTAAGCTGCCATGGAGTTAAAGCCAATCAGGTGTACACCTAAGGTTGGCACCAAGTGGGAGGGCATTAGGCTGTCCAAGGAGAGACAAAGGTTGGGAAAACAGAGCAGATTAAATCTCCTTTTCCCCAATCTCCTGATTTGAAGTTATAGCTCTGATCTGTTTTGGGGAAGAGTATCCATTATAATTAAAGTGATTTAAGAATAGAGGTACTTAGTGGGTCTCATTATTTTTAATAGAATTGTGTAGCAACAATTCATTTCTCTAACTTTTCCTGTTGTCCCATCTTAGTGTGAAAGTGAGCCTGAGTTACTGAAGGTTACACCAGCAAAGTCTAGCTGAATTCAGTTAAATTCTACTCAACAAACTTTCTGCCCTCCAAGAACTGGCAGTCTACATGGAAGAGATGCTTTGTATATTTCTAAGTAAGCACTGTTAACAGTACAATCTGTGGGGTTTTTTTTTGTTTTTTTTTATTTGTATAACATATGTGTGGGTAGTTCCCCAGCATTGATCTTTACAAAGCTTTCCATTACAAATTTTACCCCCAGTCTCCTCCCCTCCCCTAGATGGCAGGAAGTCCACTATATGTTAATAATGTTGAAATACTTGACAAGTTGTGCAAGAAACATCCTGTCTACAAGAAAAAAAAAGAAAATCAGAGAAAGGAAATACAATGCAAACAAACATCAATAGAGATCATGAAAATGTTACATTGTGGTCCATATTTCATATCCCTCTCTCTGGGTGTATATGGTCTTCTTCAGTGAACAATTGGAACTGGTTTGAGACAATTCTTTGTTGCAGAGAGCCATGTCCATCAGAATTGATCATCATGTAATATTGTTGTTGCGGTGTATAATGATCTCCTGGTTCTGCTCATTTCACTCAGCATCAGTTCATGCAAGTCCCTCCAGGCCTCTCTGAAATCGTCCTGCTGGTCGTTTCTTACAGAGCAATAATATTCCATAACATTCATATACCATAATTTATTCAGCCAATCTCCAATTGATGGGCATCCCTTCAGTTTCCAGTTTCTAGCCACTACAAAAAGGGCTACCACAAACATTCTTGCACATGTGGGTCCCTTTCCCTCCTCTAAGATCTCTTTGGGATATAGGCCCAATAGAAACACTGCTGGGTCAAAGGGTATGCACAGTTTGATAACTTTTTGAGCATAGCTCCAAGTTGCTCTCCAGAATGGTTGGATCCATTCACAGTTCCACCAACAATGTAACCAGTGGGAAAAACCCAGTTTTCCCACATCCCCTCCAACATTCATCGTTATCTTTTCCTGTCATTTTAGCCAACGTGACAGGTGTGTAGTGGACCTCAGAGTTGTCTTAATTTGCATTTCTCTGATCAATAGTGATTTGGAGCAACTTTTCATAGGATTAGAAATGGTTTTAATTTCATCATCTGAAAATTGTCTGTTCATATCCCTTGACCACTTATCTATTGAAGGGTGGCTTGAATTCTTATACATATGAGACTATTCTCTATATATTTTAGAAATGAGGCCTTTATCAGAACCATTAAATGTAAAGATGTTTTCCCAATTTGATGCTTCCCTCCTAATCTTGTCTGCATTAGTTTTATTTGTACAGAAACTTTTTAACTTAATATAATCAAAATTATCTATCTGGTGTTCAATTAGGAGTTCCAGATCTTCTTTGGACATAAATTTATTCCATCTCCACAGGTCTGAGAGGTAAACTATACTACGTTCCTCTAATTTGCTTACAATATCACTCTTTATATCTAGATCATGAACCCATTTAGATCTTATCTTGGTATGTGGTGTTAGGTATGGATCAAGCCCTAATTTCTTCCACACTAGTTTCCAATTTTCCCAACAGTTTTTGCCGAATAGTGAGTACTTATCCCAAAAGCTGGGGTCTTTGGGTTTATCAAACACTAAATTGTTAAAGTTATTGCCTAGATTATCCTCATAATCTATCCTATGCCACTGATCAACTGCTCTATTTCTTAGCCAGTACCAAACGGTTTTGATGACCGCTGCTTTATAATATAGTTTTAAATCTGGTACAGCAAGGCCACCTTCATCTGCCTTTTTTTTTCATTAATCCCCTTGAAATCCTTGACCTTTTATTTTTCCAAATGAACTTTGCTACTATTTTTTCTAGATCTGTAAAATAATTTCTTTTTTTTTTTTTGCTTTTTGCTGAGGCAATTGGGGTTAAGTGACTTGCTCAGGGTCACACAGCTAGGAAGTGTCTGAGACCAGATTTGAACTCAGGTCCTCCTGACTTCAGGGCTGGTGCTCTAACCACTGCGCCACCTAGCTGCCCCCCGTAAAATAATTTCTTGGGAGTTTGATTGGTATGGCACTAAATAAGTAGATTAGTTTGGGTAGTATTGTCATTTTTATTATATTCGCTCTGCCTACCCATGAGCACTTAATGTTTTTCCAATTGATTAGGTCTGATCCTATTTGTGTGGAAAGTGTTTTATAGTTTAGTTCGTATAGTTTCTGACTTTTCCTTGGCAGATAGATTCCCAAATATTTTATCCTATCATCTGCTATTTGGAATGGAATTTCTTTTTGTATCTCTTGCTGCTGAATTTTGTTAGTAATATATAAAAATGCTGATGATTTATGTGGATTAATTTTGAATCCTGCCACTTTGCTAAAGTTGTGAATTGTTTCTAGTAGTTTTTTAGTTGAGTTTCTAGGGTTCTCTAAATATACCATCATGTCAACTGCAAAGAGTGATAATTTGGTTTCTTCATTGCCTACTCTAATTCCTTTTATCTCTTTTTCTTCTCTTATTGCCAAAGCTAACATTTCTAATACAATATTAAATAGTAATGGTGACAGTGGGCAGCCTTGTTTCACTCCTGATCTTATTGGGAATGGTTTTAGTTTGTCTCCATTACATATGATGCTTGCTGATGGTTTTAAATAGATGCTACTGATCAATCTGTGTTTGTTTTTGATGGATGTTTCAGGTGATATTTGAGCCACACCTTCTTTTTGCAAGTTCACAGAATAACAGATTGCCATTTAATTCATTCATTCACCAAAACAATAGAGAGCAATATATGATTTGACCACCAGGTGGCATTGCACTAAAGCCACAACCCAAGTGCCTTCATCAGTATCCATGAGATGCAAATCAGTGGGCATTAATTACCATTGCCCAACAGAGGTTTAGTGGATAAACTGGCCACTTCTCTCCTCATTTACTCCTACTCTATCTCCTCCCAGGAAGCATAAAGAGAAGGTCCAACCTCAAGAACTTTAAGGTGATAGGAATATTAAAGGGAAGGGTTACATTTTAAGGAAATAAATTTGGGTTGGGGATTGCCCCAAGAGAAAATGGAAGATAGTAAGAGGGCGGTCTCCAACTCCTTTTCCATTATGAATTTAAGAAGCTGCCAATTCTGGCCTCTTCAGTTATCTTCTCCAACATGGTACTCCACTGGTTACCAATTACCATGAGCCTCAGCTAGAGTTTCAACCATGCCCTAAAATGTCAGTGAGAGCTGAGAGGATGACTGGTCTTTGGCAAGCAGGGCTAACAGGGCACTTCAATATCGATGTGTCTGTCTCTTTCTCTCAATTTCTCTCTATCTGCTTCTCCTTATCAAGGGTACAAACAAAACCCATGACTACCCAAAAGTCTCTTCAAGGTCAAAAGAAAATAAACTAATTAATGTCTTTATCCATTTGTCTATTAATTTATCTGAGAATCTGTAGTGCCATATATATATATATATATATATACACACCCTATTGCTTCAGATTAGCAGACCCTGGGGTAGAGATTTTCCTTTTTTACTTGATACTCATCTTTACTTGGTATTATTAATCAGATTAGGCATAGGTGCAGAAAAGTTAGCAGGTTAGGGAAAAACCAGACTATTTCTAACTGGGGCCACGCTAATATGATTGCCCATATTACCAGAAGGCAATATCAATATCTGCAGATATTATATATTTGGGGTATGCTAGTATATGTCAGTGCTTCTGCCATGTATTATTTTGGAGTTTGTTTTCAAATAATCATATTGATTTATTTATGTACTAATCCTATGAATGGCTGGTTCCTATATATTTCTCTTAGCATTTTTTCCCTTAGGTGTTAATACTGTTTTCTAGTTAGAATAGATTTTTTTGCTTACATATTAAAGTTATACGTATACTGTAGTTGCATATTGTGTGATGTATCTTGGATGAAATGTAGACAACTTATAAAATGAAACTTTGTATTGTGCTCTTGTATGTAATATTCATGTGAAGGTGAGATAAAAGATAAATGACCTGGAATGATGGGATAGAAACCATGGATGCTAATTGTGGGTCTTAAAAGTTTGTTTGTGAATGACACATGAATTTCAATTAATATTGTAGGGACTGCAAAAACATTTTGATAAGTGAAGGAACATAGCAGACATATCTCTCCTTCCCTCTCCTAGAAGTTAAGCAATGTAAAAAAGAATCTCATAATTTCATTTAAAACTGCCTCAGTTGATCTAATACAAAGCAATCATAAAAAGGAAACTTCCTTATGACATAACCAAAAAGTTGTCATCTAGTTTCTGACTGAAAAGCTTTAGTAAGAGAGACCCCACTGTTTCCCAAGACAACCAAATCTAATATTGAACAGTTCTAATTGGTACTTTTTTCTTGTGACATCATCTCTTCATTTTTTTCTTTACTATGTCTTCCCATAGTTCCCTCTTAGACTAAATAGAAAAATTTCTAATCATTCATTTATTCATTCCTATTTATTCCCTCTTAGACTTAATATAAAATATCTGATCATTCTGAATTGTTGTTCAGTTATTTTCAGTTGTGTCTCTTTGTGATCCTATTTAGAGTTTTCCCGACAAAGATATTAGAATGATTTGCTATTTCCTTTTTCAACTCATTTTATAGATGATTGAAACTGAGGCAAATGGGTTTAGTGACTTGGTCAGGGTCACATAGTTGGTAAGTAGTCTGAGGTCAGATTTAAACTCAGGAAGATGAGTCTTCTTGATTCCAGGCCAAACACTTTATCTATTGAACTCCATAACAGCCCAGGAAAAAAGTCTACAGTAACTGGTATTTCCAGATGGTCTTCCATCCAAGTACTAACCCGGTCGGACTCTGGTTTATTTCCAAGACTAGGTAAAATTGACTACCTTCAGAGTGGTGTGGTTATAAATGTAGACATATGTATGACAGCCCTTCAGATATTTGAAAATTGCTACCATGTTCTCTTTTGGTCTTTTCCTCCCTGGAACATACATGCCCAATTCTTTTTAATTATTCATCATATGACATGGACTCAAAGCCCTTCCCCATTTTGGGCACTAGTTAAAGTTCCCAACATTTCTACCCCCAAACAAGTACTTTTTTGATTAATTTCAGATCCAGATAATATTTTCCCTTGGTTTTCCTTTACCTTTTAAATGAATACATTATCATTGAAGCAAGTGTTACTGGCTGCTCAGTATTTGACTTTGTGAGGGCTCCAGCTGATGACTAAATAACTGCCACCTCCCATCAGTATCACTACTATATCATGCTCCTCTCCAAAGCTTGTGATCTGCTTCCTGAAGTCATTTATTTTCCTTTTCTGTCCAGGTTGTCTGTAGTATAATCTAATGACAAAATCATTTCTGTTTCTACATTCATTGATTTTTGCCCAAATGTTCTCCCCCATCATTTCCCACTCTGATTCCTGGTTTTTTTTAATATGAATAAACCTTCTTTGTATGCATTGCTACAATTGCCCTTGGTTACTTGTTCTGTTTCTTTTAAATAAAGTATACTCAAGCCACGATTGTATTCCAGGCATAGGGTCCTTCCCACCAAGACTCAGTGAAACAGATGGTCACACTTGTCCATTGGTGTTAGATTTTAACCCCTTTTATTTGTTGCCTAAATTAGGGCATTTAGATAGAGACATATGAAGCAGAATTTTACTTAAAGCTGATATACATGCATGTATTATATACAAATATATAAATATATATATATATGTATATATGTATATTATATATATATATGCATATATATATATATTTCCTTCCTGTGAGTTTCTGGAATCATATATGTTCATTTCTCCATTGCTTTTTTGGCCAATGCTGTCTAGTGTAGTTGGATATTCATGGGTAATTTGTTTTCATCCTCTTTGGTTTAAAAGTCCTGAGTAGATAGACCTCACCAATCCAGACTCTCATTTATTTTGCCATTTGCATCTTCCATGCTTTAGGGACATCTAGGTAGCACAATGGAGAGAGTGCTAGACCTGGAATCAGGAAGACTCATCTTCCTCAGTTCAAATCCAATTTCACATATTTACCAGCTATATGAACTTTGACAAATCACTTAATTATTTTGCCTCAGTTTCCTCATCTGTAAAATGACTTGGAGAAGGAAATGACAAACCACTTAAGTATCTTTTTCAAGAAAACCCCTCAAGAGGTCACAAAGACTAAGCATGTACATGACTAAACAATCACTTCTAGGTCTCTGCTGTTCCCATTCTCAAAACCTTCTTTTGGTAATCTCATAAGATATTGGGGAGCCATTGTGCCTTCTTATTTTATAAGTGATCATCCCCTTTTTTACTAAAATGTTTGAATGTGAGATAATGGGTTTTGTCATTGGTCCCTGCAAGCAGATGCTTGGTTAGGAGGCAACATTAGTCTATGCCTATGGTCACAGGTCTGAAGTGGAAACCCAAAGCAACTTGAGGCCCTGGGAAAGATATGCAAGCAAGCTTCTCTCTGAGGACTTTGTATTTTGGTGACAGGAGATCCACGAGCTTGCAAGAAGAGACTTGTTAAACATGTTGGGTTGCTATTGGGAAGTTAAAACTTGACTGATTCCTAGGTTGACATGAGTCATATAATAATCCCTCAGGGCTCCTTTCTTCTGAGGAATGATTTCCTGGAGAGAGACTGTTTCTCAAGCTTCCCACTCTCAAGGTTTTTTGAGGAAGAAAGGAAGGAAAAAAGCAAAGGAAAACTGGAAGAATAAAAGGAATTAAAGGAAGAAGACAGAAAAGGACAAAGGGAAGAATCATTCTCTTCCCTATAAAATGGCATATATCCCAAACCTGACACTCTGTTTAAATGTCTCTTCTTGGATCACCATTTTCTGTTAACATTGGGAGAAGGCACATGTGGTAGTGGGGCAAGTATAAACACCAGCCAATGCAGATGTCATGCAGTGCTTGGCTAATTGCAAACACCATGAAGGAGTAAATTAAGAAATGATGGATTTAATAAATTCATCCTTTTTTTTTGTTTACACCAACAGCAATTTGGGTGCAGGAGAATGAGGAGACGTGTTCAGCATGGCAAGTTGCACCTGGGTTTCTAAGGAGGCATGTGGGGTCTCACTCCCCAACACACTACCGCACCAGCCTTTGGAACCACTTACATTTGACAGTAAATGGATAGCTGTGTTTTTCTTCTCAGTTTGCAGCCACAAAAATCATTTTCATGAGAAACCCACACCAAATCCTGTTTAAACCTCTGAGAGAGCAGAGTGATACTAGGGAAGACTCTTCAGTGTACGATAAATCATGATCTATCATCGTGATCTAAGATATATTCAACTAGGACATCTCTGGAGAGATTCTCTGCCAAGTCAGCACTATGGCTTAGAAGGGACAAACAAAGCCCACCGGTATAGAGAAGATAAAGCATCCCACCTTTCCCCTATAGAAGAACTGTCCTGTATCTTGTTTAATTGCTCCAAAAGTCTTCTCTGACCTCATATTATTCTAGTGCTTCTATCTGTCTCTCTGAGAGGAGGGAGGTCACTAATGTGAAACACTAAACAAAACATGTGAAAAGTTGCCATGAATAATGTTGTTTCACTAATGCTCCTGGTAAGCTTTATGGAACTATAAAGAGGTGAGCTATTGGTATTAGAGTGGTAATCACTATTGTGTTAGCACATTATAACCAAACCCCAACAATACCCTTGTATATTTTCTTTCTGGCAATCTCTTTCTACCTACTATATCACTGTGCCTGTGGATCTAATTGCCCCCTGTAACATTATTTAACCAGATGTTCTTGTTTCTGTGTAACCCATTAATAGTAGACAGGGTGCTAAGGAGGAAAGATTCCTAGTTCTTGGTTTCCAATCTTTTACTAGTAACCCATGGCATGCTATTTCAGTTCCTTGATTCTCAGTTTTCTCATCTTTGAAATGGGAATAATGATTCTTGGACTATTTTCTTCATAACACTGGTATGAGGAAAGGGCTTTGAAAACTTTAGTGATCTAAAAGAACACAAGCTTCTATACTTGTAATTACTAGCATGTTTCATGCATAACTAATCAAGACCTCAGAAGGCTCTCAAAATCACTAAGCACCCATCAGCTATCTTGATTTAACTATAGATATTCTCATATCATTATACATCTGCCAGAATTTTTTTTAAAATAGAATTTAAATTTATGGCTCATTTACTGTGACAATTGGTTGTGTCAATATCTAAAATTCTGCCTGGGGAAGAGTGATGGTAAAATACAATAAAGTGTGTGACATGTGTCTTTTTGAGGAAAATAGTGGTTTAAACATATCATGCACAAATACTAGCTGAAAAAACTGGTGAATAGAAAAAAAATACAGGGTGACTAGAGGAAGACCTTAAGAGTAACTGGTAAGGTCCAGCTTGTGATAAGAAAGTAGCTTTTAAGGACAAATAGTTATGACAGAGATCTGATCCTGCTCTAATTTGTGCAGAATTTAAAAGTCTTCAGGCTCATATTAAAGAATGCAAATGAGCTTTCTTTGCCTTGGCCATGAGTCTGTCTCTCAATAGATTAGATAACTTGGGACTTTTTTTTTTTTTACACATTCTCTTACTCATTTTTCATAATCCTGAGAGGGAAGGAGAATAAAGATGACAAATGAGGAACAGGATGCTTAAATAGATGTGCCTAAGGTTCCACCTCTAGTGGTAGAGATAAAGTTAGAACAAAGAACATGAGAAACATAGATTTTGATCAAATGTCTAGGTTATTGAACTTAATCGGTTCAAATTCTGTGACAGAAATTTATTATCTGTGTAACCCCTTGAAACATCATATTACTTCTCTGGTTTACAGTTACCTAATCTCTAAAATTAAAGAGTTTGGACTCCATGATCTCTAAGGTCTTTTGCAATTCTATCTAAATCTATGATCCTGGGAACACAGAAAATGAGATTTAAGATAGGTCTTACAAATTAATCTCACGTTTGAGAAAAATTTGAGACCCACAGAGGGAATTAATGTTCCCAAAGTCCCCATAGACAGTCAATGACAGAACTAGGATTTCTTAAAACATCTTAACTTTCTTTAAAATGGAAAAGTTTAATGTGATGGACAATACAAGGCATGTCAACTTCGGAGTGATTTACTTTTCTGTTTTTCTTGTCATATTCAGGGACTGAGAGAAGGAAGGAGAAAGCATCAAAGTGGTATGGTTATCATTCTAAACTCCCAGTCTTTTGTTAAGCAGTCTTTGCCTCAGCTATAGTGAGATTTTCTATTGACAGGTTTAGAATTGAGCATTGGAGCAGTGAATTCTTCAATGGTAATATTAGATTTTGAGAATCTGAAAATTGTCTTCTTACTCCTTTACTAGATATTGGTCCTGTAGAAGTATCCTCAGTGTTTCAATTAATTTGAGGGCATATATTTTTTTTTATTTTGTTGGGAAAGGGACCTGTAATTTCTTGGAATAGAGCAATCTTAGGTGGAAGAAAGTCTCTATAAAAAGCCCTCTAAAATATAAAATTTTGGAAAGTTGCTTAAAATGCTGGAAGATTTGTTTTGCTTAGTTAGTCCAATTCTTTATGACCTGATGAACTAGACTGCCTACATTGTTTTGTTGGCAAAGTTCTAGAGTGGTTTTCTATTTCCTTTTCTAATGAATTAAGGCAGAGTTTAAGTGACTTAGTGACACACCTAGTTAAGTATCTGATTCCAGATTTGAATTCAGGTCTTGCAGACTCTAAGCCCAATGCTCTATGGAGCCACCTCACTACCTTTCTAAGTGATTAAAGGATATTTTTCAGGTCACCATGTATTTCTGTGAGAAGAATGATTATCAATCTATCAATCTTCAAAGGAATGGGTGGTACAGATTCTATTAATGCAATGACTCATGGAACTACAAAATCTCACAGAAGGATAAAAAATGTCTTCCCTAAGATTGCATGGTAGTGACCTTTGGTATCTTGGCAGTGAGTTTGGAATTAGAGAAACCCATTTATTTTCTTATCATTCAAATTGTTTTTAAATTTCAAATTCTCTCCATCGTTAAACCACATCCCCTATCCACTGAAAAGAGAAGATATATAATACCCATTATATATGTGAAGTTATGTAAAATATTTTCACATTAACCATATTACAGTGTCAGTGTTGGAGAGGGGTAGAAAAAAGAGAAAGAAAAATAAAGAAAGTGAAAAAAAAATATTCTGCTCACAGAGTTCATTAGTTCTCTCTTTGGAAGTAGAGAACATGTTTCATCACAAATCCTTTGGGATTGTTAGTTATCATTGTTTTGAACAGAGGACCTAAGTCGTTCAGTTCATTGTCATTATCGTTAAAATATTGCTTTTATTTTGTATGGCATTCTCTTCTTAGTTCTACTCACATCACTTTGCATATATTCCTATAAGTCTTTCCAAGTTTTGCTGAAACTTCTCTTTCATCATTTGTTACAACATAGTGAGATTGCATCACAATCATATAATACAACTTACTCAGCCATTCCCCAATTTATGAACATCCCCTAAATTTCCAAAATGTGTTTCCACAAAAAAAGTCTATAAATATTTTTGCACATATGGGTCCTTTCTCCTTTCTGTCTGATGCATCTTTTTTAGACCACAATAAAATAAAAACTATGTTTTATAAAGGCTAGTGAAAACATAGAATGAAAATTAATTGGAGACTAAATAATCCAATCCTAAAGAATAAGTGGATCAAAGGATAAATCATAGAAACAATCAATCATTTATTTCATTAAAAAGGATGAGAATGAGATAGCATACCAAAATTTATGGGATGCAGGCAAAGGAGTATTTGGGGATAAATGTGCATCTCTAAACTTTTATATCTTATATCAGCAAAACAGAAAAAGAGTAAATCAATGTTTTGGGCACACAACTAAAAAACTGGAAAAAGAACAATTTAAAAACCCACAATTAAACACCAAACTGGACATCCTGAAAATCAAAGGAAAGAGTAATATAATTGGAAGTAATTAAAATCATTGAACTAATAAGTAAAACAAGAAGCTGATTTTAGTGGGGTGGGGAGGGGACTATAAAATAAATAAGCCATTGGTGAATTTGATTAAGAAAGAAGAAAACCAAATTATCAATATCAAAAATGAAAAGATTGAATTACCACCAATGAAGAGTAAATTAAAGCAATTATTTGAAGCTATTTTGCCAAAATATATACCAGTAAATACAACAATCTCTGTGAATGGATCAATATTTACGAAAATATTAGTTGCCCAGATTAACAGAAGAACAAATAGAATAATTAAATAACCCTTTCTTAGAAAAAGAAATTGAACAAGATAATCAATAAAGTCCCTGAAAAAAAAAATCTTCAGGGCCAGATGGATTCACAAGTGAATCCTAGCAAACATTTAAAAAATGAAAATAATTATTACCAATACTGTATAAACTATTTGGTAAAAAAGGCAAGTAATCCTACCAAATTTCTTTTAGCATGGAAATATGATGTTGATACCTAAGTCAGGAAGACTAAAATTGTAGAACAATTTCACCAATGAACATTTGTGCAAAACTTTTAAACAAAATACTTGCAAAGAAAATGTGGACCACAACATAACATTTTCATGTTCTCTATTGAGGTTTGCTTGCATTGTATTTCCTTTATCAGATTATTCTTTCTTGTAGATATGATTTCTCCTGCACAAAAAATGATGCAATAACTATACATATATTCGATTTCTTAAGTATTCTAACATAATTATCATGTAGTGGATATCCTACCATCTAGGGGAGGGGGTGGGGAGTAGGGGGGGAAATTTGTAACAGAAAGCTTTGTAAGGGTTAATGTTTAGGAATTACCCATACATATGTTTTGCAAATAAAAAGTATTAATAAAAAAAATACTTGCAAAGAGATTACAATAGCATATCACCAAGATCATATGCTATGACCAGGTGGGATTTATACTAAGAATGCAGAGCTAATTCAATATTAGGGAAACCATCTGTATAATTGACTATATCAATAACAAAATCAACATAAATAATGTAGTTATCTCAATAGACGCAGGAAAAGCTTTTGACAAAATACAAAACTCATTCCTATTAAAAACATGAGAAAGAATAGGAACAAATTGAACTTTCCTTAAAATGGTAAGTAATATCTATATAAAACCATCAGCAAACATTATCCATAATGGGGAGAAGCTAAAAGCCTTTTCAATAAGATGAAGGATGAAGTAAAGATGTACCCAGGAATACTACTACTAGTTCTACACTAAAGAGAGCTAAGACAAAGGAAAAAGAACCTGTATGTACAGACATAGAAGCTCTTTTTATAGTGGCAAAAAGCTGGAAACTTTGGAAATGCCCATCAATTGGGGAATAGTTGAACAAGCTGTGCTATATAATTGTGATGTGATACATTGTTTTATAAGTAATGAGTAGCATAATTTCAGAAAAACCTGGAAAGACTTATATGAATTGATACAAAATGAAGAAAGCAGAATGAGGAAAATGCTGTTTTCCTCAGCAATATTGTAAGATGATCAGCTATGATGGACTTAGCTCTTCTCAGCAAAACTGATCCAAAACAATCCCCAAAAGTCTCATAAAGAAAAAAAAGAGGGGCAGCTAGGTGGCGCAGTGGTTAGAGCACCAGCCCTGAAGTCAGGAGGACCTGAGTTCAAATCTGGTCTCAGACACTTCCTAGCTGTGTGACCCTGGGCAAGTCACTTAACCCCAATTGCCTCAGCAAAAAAGCAAAAAAAAAAAAAAAAAGATATCTGCAGAGTACTAACTGATGGAGTTTGAATCTAGACAAAAATGTACTATTTTTTACTTTCTTTTGTTTTCCTCTGAGATTTCTTTCACAGAATGACTTATGTTATTACACATGTATAATATATATCATATTGTTTACCATTTCAGGTAAAGGACAGGGAAGGGAGAAAGATATAGAATTTGGAAGTTAAAAGTTTAAAAAAAATGAACATGAAAAATTGGAATTTTTTGAACTTGAAATTAAGGGGAAATAAAATATTATTTAAAAAAAATTAATGATGAACAGGATGCTTTTAGAAAACCCTGGAAAGACTTACATGAAGTAAAACAAAATGAAATAAGGAGAACATTGTATACAGTAACACTAATTTTGTATGATGATTAGCTACAAATTACTTAGCTGCTATTTTCAGTAATACAATGATCCAAGATAATTCCAAAGGATTTATGAAGAAAAGTGCTATTCACTTCCAGAGAAAGAAGCAAAGAAATCTAAATGCAGATAAAAGCATATTTTTTAAACTTCCTTTATTATTGTTGTTGTTGTTTTTGTTGTTTTAGTTTTTCCTTTTCACCTGTGTTTTCTTTTGCAACATGGTTAATATGGAAATGTTTTTCATGATTACACATATATAAACTATATAAAATGCTTGCTTTCTAAGGGGTAAAGGAAATAGAGAAAATTTTAAACTAGAAATTTTAGAAAATGAATGTGAAAGATTTTTGTTTATATGTAATTAAGAAAAAAGATAATTAAATAAATTTCCATATTGTGGCTCTCAATTGTGAGTACCAAGGCTCCAGTTCTAACTTTGATTCTTACAATCTCCATCATCTTGGCAAGTCACTACACTTCTTTAGGTTTCCATTTCCCTATATGTAAAACAGTTATGTGCTCAGCCACTCAATCCATGATCTCAAGAAGTTTATATTCTCCAAAGTTTTGGATATAATATGTGGAAGATAAGGCTTTTACAAAGAAGCATGCTATAGGTCTAAAGGAGAAAAGGTGGGGAGAGAGGAGGAACACCTTTTCAATATTTAAATAGAATTAAATGTAAATGGCAGGATCTCTGGGAAGGCTTCATGGAGGAGGATTCATTTGAATTGAGCTTTGAAAGATGAAAAGCTCTCAGAAATTCTTTGCTGTGGAGGAAGAGCATTGTAAGAAGGGATGAAAACTGCAGCCACAGGAAAGTAATTTCTTCTTAAAATAGCCATTTTCATTTTGGGCCTTTTCTAATTATTGAGGAGTTTATGCATCATCCAATATAAAATAAGTTAACATCATCAAATTATTCAAGTTACAAATGAGAATTAGGTTAAAACAAATAAAAAAGAAAAAGCAGAACAAGAGTGTTGAGAAGATAATAGTGGAGATAATCCTTCCCCCCCCAAAAAAAAAAAACTTAAAACAAGTAAGTTGTTAATTATTTATGTAAAGGAAATGAACAACAGAAATGACATTAATCTGGTTTTCATAATGCTCTTCAGAAGTTTAACCAATGTAAATCAATTGGCAGAAAATGGAGACCAAAGGAGTCCAGAAAACATCTTAGTATGCAAATGCATAATTTACTTGGCAAATGAAGAGGGGTAGAGAGACAGAGACAGAGAAGGGGAGGGAGGGGGAGATAGAGAGAGATAGAGAGAGGCAGAGAAAGGCAGAGAGAGAGAGAGAGTGCACTGCCAAAATCAACACTATCTTAGAAAATTAACTTCTTTGCAAAATATCATGGGAAAGGATAATGAATGATTATGAGTAGAGAGAAGTTGTGGAGGACAAACCACTTTAAAGCAAGTGGCAAAATATCAAAATTTCAAAGTCATCCAATGGATATTTAAGGATGAAGATGGAAGGAGAGTAATAAAGAGGAGGGGAGAAACAACCAAAAAAATTCACAAAAATAATCGTTGTAACAAATTTTCTCAATCAAGACCAATAAAACTACTACCCTACGATTATAATATTGCAGATCTAATTATGCTTATTGAAGAGATAGGAAAATAACCATTAGGAGAATCCAGATAGCAATAGCAGGAATATTAAATCAATTCTATATAGTGGAAATCCATGCTGGAGGTGACATTTTTATGGGCACATGGAAAAGAACAGAAATCATGTGAAGGAGGGGAATACACCAATTTTTTTTTGCCGGGGAGGGGGAAGAATCTTCTACCTTTTTCATAAAAAGGTGACCTAGAGACTATAACCAATGACATATATGCTTACTTTTCCATTTTTACAAAACTTTTGTACATAAATCAATACCCATTGAAGATTTCATCCTGGAACAAATAGACTTTTGCAAATGATATTCAACATGGATCACATTATTTCCACTTCAGAATTAATTGATATATGTGAACAATACAAGCTCTCATTCTGCTTACTGATTTTTGATTATGGAAAAAAAACATATATTTGATTCAGGAGAACAAAATGACAACTAAATTAATTTTACCTAGATTTATTTCTCATCTATACATGCAAATAATGCACAATTCTTTGGGAGATACAACAACTGAAATAACTTCATTCAACAGCTCCCTGAAATACACATCAGTTGTGACATATCACAGGGAGAAGTATGCTCACCAGATTTATTTGCCATTGTGATGTAGGAGATCAAATGCAGAATTCAAGTTGAAGAGGGATCCCCTAAGGATGGTGGAATTCTCCAGATGCTCCTATTTGGGAATGACAAATTGTATTGATTTTATCAAACTTCAAAACATTGCAGAGCTATATATCCCGGATTCTAACATGTGCTTGAACGGGCAACCTATAGATTTTGTTCACCAGTAGGTTTAGCTTGGACAGACAAAACAGGTGTTCATTGAGCTGAGCCCAGGGTTGAACAAGAGGAGAAAAAGGTATGAATTATCTTTGGGAAATATAAAGTCCCTTTATTAACCCAAAGCTTTCCAGAGAAGCCAAAACTCACATTTTTAACCAAATTCTACCCTGACATTTGGAATCCTATGTCACTGACAAATAAAAAGTCATTATTATTATCAAAGCAATGTGGAGGCACACTCATGATGGGAAAGAATAGGATGTACCATATAACCAATGAGAAGCTCCAGTGAATAGAAATAAAATATATCCACAAGGAAAAGTATGCTAGGAAGAGAATTAGGACTGACCCCATGGTGAGAGTGAGGGTATAGGGCCAGAGTTATCCACTGGTAACTTGATAAAGTTAAAAAAAAAAAAAAAAAACTAGAGGAATGCTTTCAGTACATTGGAAGAAATTCCATTAGTAACTTTATGGAAAGTCACAGTAGGGAGACAGGATGACCAGATTGTGAGCAATATCATTGTTGGAAATTTCAGACATGATGAGAATCCACATCCATTCAAATGTCTGAGTTCAGGGTTAGAGGAAAGGATCATAGAATCCCTGCTAAGAAGATTGTTGTTGAAGGATCCAAACAAAGGATGATTAGAAGAGGGTAATAAGCCAGGTAAAAAGAAAATTAAGAAAAATGGTCCAAAAGACAAAGTAAAAGACCATATTGGGGGGAGGGAGATAAGGAAAAATAAAGATAACACAATATGGTTGGGAAAAGGTCTTGAAATTTAGAATTTCATAAAGTCTAAGTGTGACTTTGTGGAGGGCCCAAGTGGTAAAGTGCAAAGTTAGGTTTCAAGGCATAAACACATGTGTGAGGAAGTGGAGTCAGTGAGTGCACAGAATTGTTCCTAAGAATTTGGACAAGGGATGAAGAAAATGTGTAGGATGCTACCTTGGGAGAAAGATGAGGTTGAGTGAGCCCCTTTATTTGTTATTTCTCTGGGGTTTTGTGTGTGTGTGTTTGTTTTTTATAGGAAAGGCTAGGCATGTTTGTAAATAGTAAATATAGAGAGAGAGCTAGAAAAGGTGATGGGCATAAGCAATGGGACAGCCTCCAACCAGGGGTCACAGGTCTCTCCCTCTTTGGGCATTCTAAGTCAATTTGGTGATATATTCAGTTGTTAGAACTCAGGGTTTGGAATCTGGAAGGTCTGAGTTCAAAACCATCCTCAGATGATTGCTAGCTGTGTAACCTTGGCAATTCATTAAACTTCTGCCTACCTCAGTTTCCTCAACTGTAAAATGAGGATATTAATTGCATCTGCTTCACAATGTTTTGAGAATCATATAAAATAATATTTCTAAAGTACTTAGCACAGTACCTGGCATTTAGTAGGCTCTTAATAAATTTTTGTTATTGTAGTTTTTCCCATATCTCCCCTCTTTCTTTCAAGGTTTACAATTATTTATTTCACATTCTGCTACGTGAAGGTAGCACTTAGCTGCTATTTACTACATTCATGTTGCTTTTAGAATCCCCACTAGCTCTCTCAAAACCATGAATTCTTTGTTTGCTGAGCAGGCTTTGAAATGTGGAACTGAAATGTGCACTGCTGGTTTTGACAATGATTATTAGGATTGCAAGGAGTCCCTCTGAAAGTTGGAATCAGGTGGGCTCACCTTCCCGGGGTTCCAGTAGAAACACTTTGTCTGTCTACTCTGATGGGTAGAGATGTAAACCTAAACTGGTTCTAGAATTGGGAGGTCACTGGATTCCTCAGTTAGCTTAGGAGCCAAGAAAACCACAGACCCAACAGTGTTCTGCCTTCCTCTTGGAAACCTGAAGGACCCTTAAGGAATCAAAGGCTTGGGAAATCCACCAGAGGTATATAGTTGGATAAAAAAGAAGGAAATAAGCATTTTTAAACATAGATTCCAGGAAAGACAATACATTCAACTTTTATTTTTTTTTCCCCAAGGGCTAGGCTCTCTAGATTGGGGACTGAATAAGGATAAACTTACCTCACCTATGACATCAAGCTAGTGTCAATCCATCAGAGCACATATCATAACCCAATTAACCACACACCTGGGCTATCTTGTCATTTGACCTCCTAGATAATGAGCTGCAACCCTTTATTTGAACCTTATCACCTGCTCCTAGTCCTTGGGAAGGTGAATCCATTGAATTTTGTAACTCCCACTCAAGGATTGAATTGATTGAATGAATGCAAACTCATCTAGATGCTTCAAATGTCAATTACTCAACTAGGATGTGGGAACATCCATACCATCCAAGATGAAAACCAGAACATCTGTCCAATGTTGGATGTTCAATGTCAGAGCCTTTTGCCTTCACTTTCTGGAGGATGCTTGTCAAATGGCTGCCCTATGAATCAATAAAATATCCCTTTAATGCCTCAGGAAAAACAAACAAACAAACAAAAAAAAAACACCTTTTACAGATAAACACTTCCCCAAATGTATTGACTTCCTTATTAGAATATAAACTCATTAAGATAGGATCCCTTTCACTTGTTTTCCCTCTGTTTATTTCTAGTGACTAGCCCAGTGCCTGGGAAAATAGTAGGTGATTGAGAAATACTTTTCACTCCCTCATTCCTTCATCCGTATATTCATTTATTCATTCATCCAGGGAACATAAAATAAATTTATCAGTTTCTGCTGGATGATTCATATAATTTCATTCATTAATAGAGGAAGAAAATCAGTGAGAAAGACTAAGATGTTGTATAACCTGCAGCAAATCATTACCTCTCTCTGGATCTCAATTTTCCATCTCTGAAATTATAGGATTGGACTAGCTCATTTTCTAATTCCTTCCCAGCTCTGACATTCCATGTTCTAAGTTTCCTTCCCCCTCTGACATTCCCTGTACCTTAGACAGGACCTTAGTCCCTCCCAGCTCTGACTTTTTGTGATCCCCAAAGCCCTGTCATTACAGCAAAGTCTAAATACTCATTTAAAGAACTGGGACATAATTTGATTCCAGCCTGCCTTGTGTTTTTTTTTTCCAGGCAGATCTTTGGACACATCCATCACCAGCGGATTCTTCCTGGTACCCCAATACTGGTTAGTAATTTCCCTTCTTGATCAGCCAATCCTAGTCGATCCTGAGAGGGGAGAAAACCAGAACTCAATAAAACAGTTTTGCCAATCAGATTCTCCTTCAGCATCTAGTCTTGTTCTCCAGCACTTTGAACCAGGCCCCACTACTCAAACACCCCCTTATTTTCTTTCTCATGACTCAGAGGGATGGTGAGTTCCTGAAAACTCTTCCAATGACACTCAGGTGCCAGGAGCATTTAGGGAGCCTGAAGACAGGATCCACATGAACTAAATATTATTTCTGATGCTCTCTGAGAATAAACCTGCTGAACATGAAGTTTTTCATTTGTGGGAACTTGGACCCTGCAGAACGATCTTTTGTCTATAACAAAATCTAAAGTGTCCCAAGGCATGGAAGGGATGCAATCTGTCCATAAGAAGGAACTTCCCACACAAATGGAATCATGAAAAATCTGAGACCTTGAAGGAACAGAATAATGGCCATTGCTGCCAATTAGCCTGGGCTAGACAGCAACGTGGTGTTTGAATGGGGTCAAGGGAGCAGCAAGCAATGTTGGAGGGCTCTGTTTGCAGCTGGCTGGAGAGAACAGAGGAACAGTCCTTCAGCTTCTTCTCTTTCTTCTTCCCTTCCTCCCTCCCTCCTCCTTCTCCATCTCTCCCATGATACCCTTCCACTCTGGCAGGTTCCAGAGACCTGAAGCCTCAGACAGCATTTCCCCAGCCCTTCTCTCACAGGAGCTAAGGCACAGGATTCAGGCTGGAAGCAAGGGTTTTATCATGCAAATATCCCCTTCCAGAATGGGCAAGGCCACTCTCTCCTTCATGCATTCTGCATCTCTCCCATGGACACAGGAACAGCCTCAATTAAGCTGCTTTTCACTCTAATTAGCATTTTTAAAAGAACTAAAGAAATTGTTGAAGGAAAGAACAGAAAGCAGGATATGATTGCTCCAGTTCTTTTTGCCAGCATGCTGGTGGAGGCTCTGATCTTTAGTTAAACAGAAGAGATCATCATAATGGATAATGAATGTGGATGAAGAAACTGACCTCTATTCCTCCCTTCCCCCTCCTTTCCTCCCTCCCCTCCTCTCTCCCTTTTTTCCTCCCTCCCTTCCTCCCTCCTCCCTTCTCTTCTTCATTCCTCCCCTTCTCCCTTTCTTTCTCCCTCACTCCATTCCTTCCTTAATTCCTGGCTTCCTTCCTTCCTTCCTTCCTTCCTTCCTTCCTTCCTTCCTTCCTTCCTTTCCTTTCCTTTTTTCCTTCCTTCCTTCCTTCCTTCCTTCCTTCCTTCCTTCCTTCCTTCCTTCCTTCCTTCCTTCCTTCCTTCCTTCCTTCCTTCCTTCCTTCCTTCCTTCCTTCCTTCTTTCCTTCCTTCATTCTTTCCTTCCTTCCTTCCTTCTTTCCTTCCTTCCTTACTTCTTTCCTTCCTTCCTTCCCTACTCCCTTCTTTCCTTCCATCTCCCTTCATGCCTTCTTTCCCTCACTTCCTTTCACCCTCCCTCCCTCCTTTCTTTCCTTCTCTTCTACTCTCTTATTGACTTTCCCCATTTTATTATTTTTCTTTCTTTCTCTTTATTTTTCTAAATTCAATACCCTTTAAAAAAACTTTTTCCTTTTAAATCTGTTCATAATAAAAATCTATCCCTTCTTCTTCATCTTCTTCTGGAGAGCTTTCTCATCTAACAAAAATAAGAAGACAAGGAAGAGAGAAAACCAAACACCACAAAGAATGCCTGATAGAGCATTCACCATTTTCCATCTGTAATCCTCAACCTCTCTATTGAAAAGAGCCTTAAAGACCATTTAGTGTGACTTACAAAAATAAAGCTGAGATCGAGAGATGGGAAGCAGCTTGCCCAGAGTATGTTACACAGTTCGTAATGATAACAACAACAACAAAGATAAAGTTTGAAACCCAGATCATCTGACTCCAAATTCAACCCTTTTATGTTGCAGGGATTATTAGTTTCATTTTTGTCATGAAAAAATTGAGTCTCAATTGATCAAGGTTGGGAAAGAGCCTCAAAGGGAGAAGTTGGATGCTTCATATTTCCAAGTATCTGAGAGACTTCAGGCACTAGATCTATGGCCAATGGGTTCATCACATAAGAAGGCTTGGTACAATAAGGAATTCTTCAATGAATAGAGTTGTCCAGAAGTGGAAGATACATCCTTGGAAGTTAACGACTTTTCCATCACTTGAGGCATTCAGGCAGTCAGAGTGACCACATGAACAAAATGCTATTGAGGGAATTCCTGTTTTGGGAAAGGGATTAGATCAGGTTCTCTCTGATATTCCTTTTAGACCTGAGTTTTTGTTAAATTTTCCCTGAAGTGGAAACTAAGACTGCAACTTGGGGATATTTGATAATTGAAGAAGAGTTAGCAAAGAAATGCTGGACAAGGTCAGCTCCCCTGCCCCCTGGGGTCACTGACAACTTCTGCAATTAGTGGTGGTTGAGAAATAATGAATGCAGTCCTCCCTGGATACACTAACATACCCATCTAAATGACGTGCTCCAACAAATATGAATCCATTAATAGCATACTAATAACTTCAATTAGGCAGGTGCTGTGGCGTGGAGCAGAGAACAGTGAACTAGCAAATAGGAAAGAGGCAGCCACAACTTCCCTGAGCCCTCACCATCTTGCTCTTAGTTTTAGAATACTCTAGACCATTTCCAAAAGAAAACTCATTTCCAGTGCCTACCAATTGGCTGGAATGTTTTCCCTTCATACTGGCATTCAAGGCCACCTATCATTCAAGTTTTACAAGCTATACCCTGTCAGTCTCTGCTCTAAATAGGTCAGTCTCCATTCTGCCTCCCACACATGCTCATGCTCAGTCACACCTCCTAGCTGATGCTATTCACCCTCATTGGATCCTGTCCCTTTTTCTCATAGACTATGGAAATTATACCTTTCCTTTGGGTCTCAGACAAAATCCCTTTCTTCTAGGAAGCCTAGATAAATGACTAAAGTCACCGCTCCAAAGATCATACAATGATAGTATTAAACCTAAACCCATTCAACCTTTGCAAGAGCAGAAGTCTCTTCTGCAAAGTGGTTTACCTTACTGGGTAAACCCTAGAAAGTGGTTACCCAACTGGATTATCAGTACTTCAAAGAACTAAAGAACTCATAAATGAAGACATTGAATTTGGGGACAATTTTCATTATATTCATCTTTTTTTTTTCCTTTTTCTGTATATAGTTTAAACCTATCTTTGGAAAAATCCCCCAACCCCCATTTGCTCCTGGTTTTGCCCTCTGAAGTTAAGTTAAATGTGTTTACAGCCTACTCCAATTGAAAATTCATCAGATATGTGGAAATAGTGATCAATTATTGTAAAGAAATGGATAGAGGGCTGAGTCTGGCATTAGGAAGACCTGCATTGACATATAGCATCACCTATCTTTGGAAAAATTCCCCAATCCCCACTGCTCCTACTTTTGCCCTCTGGAACTAAGTAAAATGTGATGAGACTCTCCTCCAATTGAAAATTCACCAATGTTTGGAAATAGGAATCAATTATTGTAAAGAAATGGATAAAGTGGTAAGTCTGGCATCAGGAAAACCTGCATTGAAAATAGCCTCAAACACTTATTACCTATAAGACTCTGGGAAACTTAGCCTTTATTTATCTTAGTTTCCTTAAATATAAAATGGAGATAAATAGTACCTCCCTTTTGTGTGGATCCAATGAGAAAACATTTGTAAGGCACCAAGGAGAGTGCCTGACACATAATAAGAGCTTAATAAATGCTTCCTTTTTTCTTCCTCCTTCCTTCTTTACCCCCAACTTTTTTCATCTCTTCTCCCAGTAAATTTCTCCACAATATCTGATCCCAGGTGACTCTTTTCTATGCTTTGTTCTGTTTTTACTTTCTCTAAATCCTGAGTAAAGAACTTGTCCAGAATACTAAATTCCTTTTTTTTACTATCTTTGTACATCTACCTGTTGTCTCAAACACTCAAGTAATGACCTGCCAGCTTCCTGATCTGGCATTGCCTTGAACACCCAAAATATTTTTTTTAAAAAAACCCACTGTTGAAACATTCATCAAAGGGCCAAGTCCCATCCATAACTGAGCACCCAGTATAGGGTCAGTGAGAGAGGCAAGATGAGGAGATAGAAAAGAATGGCAGAGATGCTCTTGATTCAGGCCCTTTCTTGGTGACTGGCTGATTAATCGACTTTAGTTCATCCCCTTTTCCTCTCTGGGACTCAGTTACCTCTTTTGTAAAATGAGGAGGCTGGTCTTGATGGTCCCCAAAGTCTTTGCTACAATGTCATTTATCAGTGCTTTGTCACCAATGATGAAGACACGAGAGAGTTTTATATCTAGAAGCAGCTCCCTTCTCATGAATGTCTTACACTGGGAGTGATAAGCTGTGTATAATGCCAGCTGGAGATAAGAGATAAGGTTCAAAGGGAAGGATCCCTGCTGTAGAAACCTGACAACTCTTGGCTCAGCTTCCCTTGATGACGACAGGCCCAACCGGTGAAGGAACAAAAAGGCTGCCCAGAGGGAGAAGGAAGAAGCATTGCAAAATAGAAGGAATAAGTTGGGGTGCAAGGAGGGGGGCACGTATGTGTCCTATTTGTTCCTCCAGTCCCTCAGGACTGAACTAACAAGCTGGAACTCACCTCTGAGACTCCAGTTGAGGGAGCATCTTCTCAGCACAATCCAAAATTTGATTCGTGTCATTATGTATGATTTACAAGGGTTGTCCATAAGAATTCAGGGATAGAAGAGGTCTCAGGAAAGTGTGTGTGTGTGTGTGTGTGTGTGTGTGTGTGTGTTGTGGGGAAGGATCTTAAAGCAGGAAAAGTTGGAAATAATAAGTATTGTACCCTTTAGCCTTCAACATGCTGTAAAGAGCCTGATTTTTAGCCTTAAAGTGGTACAGAAATGCAAATGCTTTTTGTCACTATTGTTCTCAAGAATCATGATGTTGTCATGTGCCCCTAGTACTTGGAAGAAGTTCAAAGTAACAATCAATTTTCTCTTCTATTTTTCCCATACTACCCACTATCCTCAATCCTGGAGAGAGAAGTGTCCATATTCCCAGATGACTGTGGCAGCCCAGATTTCTGCCTCCCATCGCTATATTTTGGGGTCTAAGGGAACTCCATGGCTCAACTAGTTGATGTAAAGTGCTTTTTAATCATTTAAATTCTGTTGGTTCAATAGATTTCATTTTAAGTACTTCCTATGAAAATAAATTTCACTAGAAGCCAGGAACATCCGCAACAAAGAGTGGGAGATTTTAAAAATCCAAAAATGGAAAACTGCTTTGTAAGCTATTCTATAAGATCAATCAATGACTGACCTTCAGGACCTCTGTGGAGATGGGAACTTATCTATGCTCTCTCTAATGGATCAGAAGCCTGCCCCTTCAAGACTTTTCATCCTGGGGTAGCCATTAAACACATTGGACCGTTAAGAGATATAGAGGTTACCAGGGCAACACAGGACATTTCACTATCTCTCAGCTATCTTCACAGCCAACCCATCTCATCTCTGGTCATATATGTCCAGAGGTCTTTCACACTGCTTTCTTCATGGACATCATTACTGGTAATTTGTCAAAGACTGTCAGCCTTTATCTGCTCATTAAATCTCTCACAATTTCAGTTCTTCTGAGATCATGACAATACATTACTTGTAATCATGGGACATCACCAGGAGAATATTAGTGCTAATATGCTTGGGTTTTGGGGAAGTGGGCAGCTTGGAGTAACGGAAGACACCAAACAATATCCCAAATGTCATCGTCATCATAGCTAGTACTTATATTTCATCTATGTCATTATGTTTGACCTTCACAGCAACTCTGTAAAGTAGGTGTTGTTATCATCCACATTTTACAGATGAAGAAACTGAGGCTGAGAGAGGCTAAGTGATTTTCCTGGCGTCATACAGATAAGTATCTGGGGTAAGATTTAAAATTAGCTCTTCTTGACCCCAAGTCTAGCAGTCTATCCATCTTGCCATCTAGCCGCCTGTCTACCTTATCTCTTCCTGTTTCATTCAGAGCCCTCATCTTGCTGCCTACCAACCCACTAATCCAGGAACCTTAAGTCTCCAGCAGCAGAGCCATGCTGACATTGTGATTAAAGTTTATCATTTTGATACAAAGGTGTGGGAGCCAAATTCAGCTGCATTCCACTGCTCAGAAAAATCTCCTGTTTCCTCTTCTTTGATGTCTTGAATATCCATGGAGTTGGTGGGTTTTATTTAGAAGAAGCAGCCAGATGGGACAACCATTTTGTGGGTGCTCAATTATTTTGCCATATGAAATAGGAGGGCATTTGACTGGAGATTTATCACTTGACTCAATGACACTGCATGGCCAGAGCCCTAATAAGTTATCAGGCTTGTTGAAATATCAATTTTGCACATGGCTTCACTTGGCTGCTCTCATTCCTACTCTGAACCGCTTACTTTATTCTTCTGTCATTAAGAAATTAAATCGAGGATTCTAGTCTTCTGGGGTGGGGGTAAGGAAGGGTAAAGGAAACTCTGCATAATAATGCTCAAACCATCTGTTAATTGTGACTTCACAAACAGTATGTAAAACCAGGGAAAATGAAATGGGGAACACTTCGGGAGATAAATGTAGTCTGTTATGTCTGGAATATTGCATTCAAGTCCTGAATTAGGCACTGTCTGGGTCAGACCTACTGTGTGCTATCAGCAATTGAGACACAAACTCTGGGGACATAAGGCAAGGGAAAAGATAGTCTCTCCCTGTCTACATGGAGCTCACAGTCTAAAGGGAGACACAATATACAAACAACTTTGTACAAACAAGCTACAGACAGGATGAATTGGAAATAATCAACAGAGAAAGGTACTAGGAACAAAGAAAGTCAGCAAAAGCTTCCTGTAGAAGATATGATTTTTATCTGGGACTTGAAGGAAACCAGGAGACCAAGATCATGATAATAACAATAATAATAATAGCCACACACCAAAAATTATAGAGTGTTTATGGTACTGTGCCAAGGTACTGTGCTAAGAATTTTATCCAGTTATTAGACTATTTCATACTCACAACAGCCTTTGGAAGATGAGGAGGGAAAACATTTCAGATATGAAGGACAGGACTATGGAGTGTTTTGTTTAAAGAACAGCAAATAAACCAGTGTGACTGAATTGCAGATTATGTGGCAGAAGTGTACTGGGGATATGGGCAGGGTGTTATAGGGAATAGGAAGATTGGGAATATAAAGGAAGCAAGTTGCATGCATGTACACATATACACATATCTATATACATATATATGTATCTATATAGATGGATATCTACATGTAGATATCTATATATATATATCTATAATATCTATATGTACAGATATCTATAGATATATAGATATATCTAGAGATAGATATACACACACACACAATCACCTTAGAAAAGCCATTTCCCAGAGACAGAGCCAATAGTGGAGTAATTGTAGGAACTCATCCAACTTTTCCTTTAAATTCCTTTAATAATGATTCTAAACAAATTTTAGAGTATCAGCATATCCAAAAAGATGAAGTAGAACATTTTTCAGTTGAAGGCAATTTAGAAGCTCTGTTGAAAAAGTCTGTGAAACCAGGGTATCACAGCATGCAATCCCAATGCAGAACACACCAGCACAGCCCCAGTCTCATTGATTTCTCATAAAGTCCACAGCATAGCCCTGGCCCCAGCCCCACCTCACTTGGTCCCATGTAAGCCAAGTAGGACCTCTCAATCAATGGCAATGCTAGAGGCTCTATTGCTCTAGGACACTAGATCTTACAGCTACAGTGGGGTAGGAACACTCCTAACAGTTCCAGGGCAGGAAATAGTGCTTGTGATCAAGTTCCTAGAAGGATTTCTGAAAACAGCTGCACAAAACCTCTGAAACTTGGGACAGTGAACCCTCCACCCTGGAAACATAAGATTAACAAAGAGTTAAAAGCTAAGTCATAGGCTAGGAAAATGAGCAGAAAACAAAAATAGTTTCTGATCATTGAAAGTTATTATGGTGATAAGGAAGATCAAAATATATACTCAGAAGATGATAACAAAGTCAAAGCTCCTACATCTAAAGCCTCCAAGAAAAATAAGAGCTGGACTCAGACGATGGAGGAGCTCAAAGGGGACTTATGAAATCAAGTAAGAGAGAGAGAGAGGAAAAATTAGAGAAAGAATTGAGAGTGGTACAAAAGGAAACAGAAAAAGCTAATGAGGAGAAGAAAGCCTTAAAAAGCAAAACTGGCTAATTGAGAAAGGAGGAACAAAAACTCACTGAGAAAAATAATTCCTTAAAAATTAAAATTGAGCAAATGGAAGCTTATGATTTTACGAGAAATCAAGATACAATTTAAGCAAAAATGTGAAATATCTCATCAGAAAAACAACTGACCTGAAAAATAGATATAGTAGAAATAGTCTACCTGAAAGTCATGATCAAAAAAAAAAAGAATCTGGACATCATCTTTCAAGAAATTATCATGGAAAACTGATCTAATATTCTAGAACCAGAGGGTAAAATACAAATTGTTCTTGTTGTGTCAATGATTTATTCTTCAGTGAAAGAAAATAAATTTATATTTCAGGCATGTCATCAACTAAGAAAATGATGGCAAGTTCAAGTATGGTACTGAATACAATAGTACAAAATGTTAATGTGTTCTGTTACAACAAAAAGAAAAGTACAATGAGATCCCAACAGAGGCAAACAGTTCTCAACAAAATCTACACGTAACAATTTACATATACTTTAACATTAAAGTTTTCTTTTGTATATCAATAAAATCATATCAGTTTTTTTAAGGAATTCAATACTAGCATCTTTATCTTGGGGAAGTTAAAATAGAAATTGAAAGAATCCACTGATCTCCTAAAAGAGATCCTAGAATATTATAGCAAAATTTTGGAACTCCTAGGTCAAGGAGAAAATATCACAAGCATCCAGAAAGAAACAATTCAAGTATACTGGAGCCACAGTCAGGATAACACAAGACTTAGCACATTCTACCTTAAAAGACCAGAGGGCTTGGAATATGATATTCCAAAAAGCAGTAGAACTAGGATTATAAATAAGAATCACCTACCCAGTAAAACTGAGTATAATCTTCAGAGGAAAAAGTGGTCATTCAATGAAATAGAATTTTCAAGCATTTGTAATGAAAAACCAGAACTGAATCAAAAATTTGATTTTCAAATACAGGACTCTGGAGAAGCATAAGGAGGTAATCAAGAAAGTGATATCATAAGGGGCTTAATAAGCTTTATCTGTTTACATCCTTACATGGGAGGATGACACTTGACACTCATTAGAAATTTCTCATTATTATGGCAGAGTATATGATTATAGACAGTATATGAAGGGATAATGTCTTTTTTTAATGATGAAATTAAGGAGTGAGAGGAATTTACTAGGAGAAAGAGAAAGGGAGAAGTGGAGTAGTACAAATTATCTGTCATTAAGAAGGCAAGTAAAAGCTTTTAAAGTAAAGGGGAGAGGAGAGGAGAGGGTGAGTAAGTGAACTTTTGAGAGACAGAGAGAAAGAGAGAGACAGACAGAGACAGAGACAAACAGAAAGACAGAGACAGAAATAAAGAGGTTCTGTCCTTTTTCCTTATTTCAACATATTTATCAATAGTTCCTATGAAGCCATAGGAGGCATGGTCATCTAATTATTTAGTGGCATATAATTAGGAGGAATCAATAAGATATTAAATGACAGAATTAGGTTAAAATGTAATAGGCTAGTGCATACTCTTTGACCTTGCAGTGTTTCTATTGGGCCTATATCCCAAAGAGATCTTAAAGGAAGGAAAGGGACCCACATGTACAAGAATGTTTGTGGCGGCCCTTTTTGTAGTGGCTAGAAACTGGAAATTGAAAGGATATCAATTGGAGAATGGCTGAATAAATTATGGTATATGAATGTCCTAGAATATTATTGTTTAGACATTGAGATAAGTTTTTTTTAATGGACTTCATCCTAACATGAGAAAAATGTGATAGAACTGTCTCCCCAACTCTCACTCCCCAAAAGTCTTATGGAGTCTTAATTTGCATTAAGAAATGCATGGTGCCCAAGGTGAGCAGGATGATAAAAAGCCCAACCCTTCAATGAACTACCTTAATCTGCTGTTTTCTTCATTTTTGGCCACCACATTTTTCAAAAGACACTGACAAACTACAACACATATAGTAGTGAGTGATAATGATTATTTAAAGTTTAAAAATGTGTCACAGCTGAATATATAGAAAAAGCCGGTGATATCTTTGATATATCATATCTTCTAGTAGAATATAAGCTATTTGACAGCAGGAATGGCTTTAGTTTATTTAGTCTTTACATCATTGTTGCCCAATGCAATGCCTAATGCATAGTAGGTGCTTAATTCATTTTTTATGTTTGATTGATTATTGTTGAACCTGGAGCAGACATATCTTAGCTGTGTATAATAGCTGTATTGAAGTACTTGACAGGTTGTGTGGTAGAAGAAGGAATACCCTTGTTCAGCTTGATGTCAGGGAACAGAATTAGGATTAATGCCTGGAAGTTTCAACTACATATAAGGAAAAATGACCTAATCCATAAAGCTCTCCAAAAATGGAATGGTGTAATCTAGGCAAAAATAAGTTCTCCATCCCATTAAGTTTCTAGGCAGGGGCTAAATGTCTGTGGAAGACATTCTGACCCAGATCCAGTTCAACAGTGAGGTCCCTGAGGCTGGTTCCTTTCTTGTAGTCAAGCAGTCAAAGATTAATTATTAAGTGCTTACCATGTAGTAGGCAGGGCAACCAGCTAGTTGCAGGAGCCAGCGTACTGGGCCTAAAGTCAGGAAAACTCATCTTCTAGAGTTCAAATGTGTCCTCAGACACTTACTGGGGGTCTAAATCCTGGACAAGTCACTGAACCCTTTTGGTTTTACTTTTCTCATCTAAAAAAAGAGCTGAAGAATAAAATGGCAAGCCACTCTACTATCTTTGCCAAGAAAACCTGAAATGGGGACACAAAGACTCAGACATGAATGGAAAAAAAAAAGGCTAAACAACATACATAGCTTTGATTTCTTCTTCTATGAACTGCCTGTTCAGATCTTTTGACTATAGATTATGGAATGATTTGTTTATAAATTTGACTCATTTCCATATATATTTGAGAAATAAAGCTTTTATCAGAAAAAATTGGCTGTAAAATTTTTGATATTACTTCATTATCTATGATACTTTTTAGCAAAATGTAATTTCCATGACTACCTCTTTCAATTAGGTCAGAGTTTGTTTTGTTTTTGTTTTTTTGTTTGTTTATTTGTTAATTTTTATCCTTCTTGTTATTGTTCTTCAAAGAGGTCCAGAAAACCAAAAGATGCAAGCAAGGGGAAAGGAATGTTTAGGCATGAGGGATAATGAGTCAAAATACAGAATTAGAATATGAAGTGTTGTGAAGGGTTTTTAATTCCAGAGGATTTTCCATTTGATCCTATATATAACATTGATTCATACATTATGAAATTGCTGTGTTAACTACTGACTAACCAAGCAAAATAAATTTGCATATTGACTTTGTAAAACAATAAAAGTTTCACTCTGTACTCTTAGACTTTCACATCTCTATCAGGAGTTGGGTAGTACGCTTCATCTTACTCATTGCAATGATTAGAGTTTCCAAGACTTTTGATTTTTATGTAATAGACATTTTGTCATTTTGTCTTTACAATATTATTATTATTTGAATTTTTCTCCTAATTCTTCTCACTTCACTCTGCATCATTTCATAAGTCTTCTCAGATTTCTCTGAATCCATCCCCTTTCTTACAATAAAATGTTGTATCATATTTGTATGCCATAATTTTTTCAGTTATTTCCCAACTGAAGAGTATCTCCTAAATTCCCAGTTCTGCACTGCAAAGAGCCACAATTATGTTGTACAACTTTAGAATTTATTTTTCTGCCCTCCCTCTACTTCTTCCTCTTTCTTTTTCCTTTTTCTCTTCTGTGAGTGAAATGTATTTCTATACTTAGTAACAAACATTTGTACATGTATATTCTTCACTCCTTTAACCAACTGATGTGACAATGAAGTTTCAGTGATATATGCTCTCTTCACTCCTCCCTTCTCATTTGTATTTTCTTCTACTTATGTACCTCAATTTTTTTTAGATAATTTCCTAAATATCCTGTATTTTGTCTCTTCCACTATATTTCTCTTCCCCTATTTTTCAATTCCTTAAAATCACCAACATAATAGAAACACTTCTGTGTCCTATATTTAATTGGAATTATTCTATGACCCTTAAAGGTAATAAGATTCATAAGGGACATATATATTATCTTTCCATATTAGATTATAAACAGTTTATTCTTGCTTAGTACTTTATAATAGTTCATTATGTTTGCCTTTCTGTTTCTCTTAATTCCTGTATTTGAATTCTGAGGTTTCTATGCAGCTCTCATCTTTTTTACAGGAGTACTTGGAACTCCTTTATTTCATTGATTATCTTTTTTCCCCACTGTAGAATTACATATGGTTTTGGAGGTAAGCTTTTTTGTTTGTTTTTTTTGTTTTTGTTGTTTTGTTTTTGTTTTTTGTTTTGTTTTGTTTTGCTGTAAGCAACATCCTCTCCCTTCTGAAATAGCATGTTCCAAACTCTGTAATCCTTTATAATGATGGCTGCTAGGTCATGTGTGATCCATACCCCCCTCCTTGGTACTCAAATTCTTTATGGCTCCTTGCAGCTTTAGTTTCTTTGAATTGGGAGTTCTACATTTGGAGTTTTTATTTGGGGGATTATTTCAAAAAGTTGATTCTTTTTATTACCACCTTTGATTTTCACATAATTGACATTCTGTCATTCTGTTTGTCTTTACAATAGTGATTCTAAGAGATCTAAAGTTTTCTTTTCTGTTTTCATGAAAAAAAAAGATGTCTAAATGACTAAACCAATCAGCAAAATTTGTGATTTATTTATCTTCAGTTCAATAGCAAAAGAGGCCAATGGTGAGAGTCATCAGGTGATATCATCACTGGTATCATTGAGAATAAGACAAGGGAGTCCACTACATGTTAATAATGTTGAAATACTTGACAAGTTGTGCAAGAAAATTCCTATTTACAAGAAAAGGGGAGGAGAGGGGACTGGAGGTAAAATTTGTAATGGAAAGCTTTGTAAAGATCAATGCTGAGGAACTACCCATACATATGTTATACAAATAAAAAGCTTTAATAAAAAATGAAATACCAAAAAAAGAGAATAAGACAAGGGAGGGATTACAGGGTACATGATAGCATGGAGTTGACTTGGTTCATGAAAGGGTCAAGATACAATAAAAGGGAGATCTAGAGCAAGGTTGTTGACCTGGAAAAGAGCTTAGATGAAAGGGGGCATGAAATTCAGGGCATATTGAGGATGAAAAACTTCATCAGTCAGTGACCTATTATTTTCGAGATAATATGTGAAGTTCTGGGAACACAAAGCAAAGTAAAAACTAAAATTAAAAATAAACAACAGTCCCTTCTATCAAAGAGGTCACTGTCTAATGGATTAGTTAGGCATCATGAGGCATTGAATTGAATTGAAGATTGAATGATAAAAAATTATAATTAGTTAAGGGAATTGTGGAGTTCATAAACATGAAAGTGGAATAAGTGGGTGACGGCAAGATCAAGTTTCTTGGAAAATTATTTCATCTCTTTTCCTTTTAGTGTTTGTCTATTGCCCCAGTCACTGCAGGAGGCTTTATCCCTTGCTGGGGTCTGCTGTTGTGCCAAATAACACTTCCTTCTCTCTCACATTCCTTGGGGCCCTGTTAAATTGTTCCCACTCTGAATACTTCTACGTTTTACTTCCCAACCCATTAATCATCTTCCCTGCTCTCTGCTGTACCCTCACCAGCACTGAAATTAATCCTTTGTGCACACTGACAGTTGTCCAAAATCCTCTCCATTTCTGTTTAAGGACCTGAGAACCCAGGAAGCCAGGTCTAAATTTTTAATAAGTTTTGAAACAAACAACTATAAATGAGTAATTTTCTTTGTGATTCAATACTGAGCAATTCTCCCTCTGTTTTGGAGACCTGGTCACAGATTTCCAGAGAAGCTGTTGGAGCCCATCTGTTGCATATAAGTCATTTGGCCTTTTGCCAAGGCAACATACCTGTGCTGTCTACAATTCCCTTTTTTCTTTCTACTTTCTCCTAGTTTTCAAATGGATTCTGAAGGTGAAAAGCAAGCTTCCAGGTCTTCCTCCAATTGGCGTGATTTGTGACAAGAAGCAAGACTACAGAACAAAATGAGTAGCAAAATTTTTCCCCATACAATCTTTCCTCTTAATTATCCCTTATTTGAAAGTACTAGGAAGTCACAGAACACGACCCTTTCCCCATTTACCATGTTTATATCTCATTATAGCATGCTTTGGGAAGGCATTTCTCCAGATGCATCTCCTATTTTGAGATAATTTTAGCATCAGTAGCTCTGCCATATTTACAGGTTGGCAGGGCCTCCACTAAGCACTATGTAAGTAAGGAAGAACAGGCTTCAATATATGAGGTGTTAGTCCCAGGTGGCTTCAAGGATAATCAAACTCTGGTGTCTGGTACAAGCTTCTCCTTGTCTTCTCTTATGTGGGAAATCAAAGTTTCCAAGCCAAAGCCAGAGTGTCAGTTTCTGTCTTTGGTTTATCTGTGGAGATTGTGGTGGGAAGGAAACCTAAATAATAAGAAACACCTTAGAAGAGCCAGCACAGTAGAAACAAAGGACTACTGTACTATGTAAGAATATAGGTTTGGAAGATCTCTCTCCAATAGACTTAGGAGTTTTGTGACTATGGTTAATTCCATTCCTAAGCCTCAGTTTCCTTTTTTGATAAAATTTGCATTGCCAAGGACCCACTGAATGGTTGTGGAAGGAAATGCTATGTACACTCTATCCTGTTCAAGAGTAGATGACTTAAATTGTCATTTTACCATGAGATGATGAAGCAAAGTAGAGAGTGTCAAGCTTCAGGATCAAGATAATTTGGATTCAACACTTTTTGAGATACACATAGCTATGGAACATTAGTCAAGTCATTGAACCCCTAGTATTCAGAGTTCTCTAAGTCCCTAAGCAGGCCTCAGCTCTATTGAGAAAAGTCTGCTGAGGAACCAAGCAACTGGATTGTCAAGTAGCACCCTGTCTAGTCAGAGTCCAATACGGTAGAAAGAGCGAATGTGATTGCCCCAAAGAGATTTCACTGGAAGCCTTGAGTTGAGGATATATCCTGAGACCTTCAGGGAAATTTCACTTCTCTGTTTCCTCAATCACTCTTCAATACTTCCCAGCTGAGACATATTGACCCAGATCTATTGGAGAGAATAAAGGAGATAACTTCCTATTTTCCCCTGCTTCTAGGGTCCTTTGGTTCCAATGGAATTCCCTGGGCTTTCTGAGCAAAAGTAGCTTCTCTATGTCAAGAACCTGCCTAACTGAGAAGCTCACTGCATAAGATACCCAACAGCACGACCTGCACAGAATGTCTTGCAAATGTACAGAAGAAAAGGCTCCAAAGGCTAATCCAGTGAGAGAGATCTTACTACAGAGAAGAGCCTGACCCTGGAAATTATGGGTCTTGTCTAGTACAGAAGCAAAAGCATTTCTCTGTATTAATATGGACACACAGCATAATTTAATTAGCTTGTTTTATCTCAATTCTTTGACCCTTTTAAAAAATACTCTAGTTCTTTTTCTAGCTGCCAAGGCTTCAGTGAACATTTTTATGGCAATCAGGACAAATATCTATTTTCATTACCTTTTCAACTGTATTATTTCTTTCCATCATGGATAGAACAGGAGCTTGAGAGTGACCCTTCCTTTCTTGAACTTGGGGTAGGTTCCAGTAGGGATGTCAAATGGGGCAGTTTCCTTGACATGTGTGTGCCTGTTACTGGAGGCAGATCCTATCACCACTGCCCTGTCCACCATGTTTTACTACCTACTGAAAACTTACCTGGATAATCGGCCAAAACAGAGAGAAAAATGTGAGGGCCTTAGTGCTATTCCATTAGTAAGGACACAACTCCTTCTCCCTCTGGGCAATGATTAAGGAAAAGCTTCCTAACAATGAAAAGATTCCCAAACAGATTTGGATAGTGCGCCAAAGGAGTGGGGACCAATCCAGCCTCCCAACTTTGGACATGATGGATTGTCCAGTAGGGGATTTCTTCTAAGCTACAGGTTGGAATAGGTGACCTTGAGCCTCGATGTCCCCATAATGGTCATCTCTAATCATCACATACTTTTGAATATCTTCTACTTTCCTTTGGAAATCTATGTTTTGCCAACAAAGCAACCTCATACACCATCATCATATCATGTCTCTCTCTGCCACATTTCTGCCCTTCATAGTTAGAACGTCTTCCTTCTTTGCCTCAGCCTCTTGGAACCCCTTACTCCCTTCAATAATGAACTCAGAAGTTACTTTCCTCAAGAGGATTTTCCTGATTCACTCCCCACTCCCATTATTAGTGCTTATGCCTACATTTAACTGATTACCTTTTTTTTTCCTTCTTAATTCCTCTATTCACTTATCTGTGTGGGCATAGATAGGCACTTTGTCTGTGTAACTTCAGCACTTAGCATAGTTCACAGAATTTAGTAGGGATTTAATTGATGTTTGTTGATTGATGAATTTCAATGGGGCAGCCAAGAACCAATTCAAGAATTAGGCAAGCTGGTCCTGCTCAGGGAAGTATATATGAAAAGGTACAATAAGGAACCCTTAGTGATAAGACTTTATGCAAATGCAAATAATTTCTGATTCCTGGAAACATCTACATAGAATCTGGGGATAGATTTCAAGATATACCAAGAAATATCTATCACAATGGTGACTGAAAAGTCACAGACTGACAGTAACGTACAATGGATACAACTGAGCATACCACTGAGTTGTCTTATTATGATATTGCACCAATAGATGACATAGGGCATCTCTACTCCAGAAAATGTTAGAACAGATAATCTTTAGGATTTTGCAAGATTTTGATAGATTCTGAGGTCATTTTGAAGGTTGGTTTTGACAAAAGTATTTCTAAAGTGAATCAGCCAATCAATAAATCCTTATTATATCTCTGATCTTGTCCAACATCATTTTTGGAGCATTCCCACTATCTGCTGCCTTTGCTTCTATGTTTGTGTTGATGAATGAAAGTAGAAAAAAATCATAAAACCATGCTGATTGTATCTAATATAATTTTATTTTACAGAACCTCAACTGAGTCTTCACTGCTACAAGACAAGTTTTCTATAGCTTTCTGATCAACTCACTATCCTAATTATGGCAGCTTATTTTCCAATCCTTCTTATCCCTCCTCAGATCTCTGATTTGCTCCTATTTCTCTACCTTCGCAGTTGAGAAACTTTCCTTCTGTTTTATTGGGACAAAATTGGCCCATTTGCCAAAAGCTCTTTCTTCTCTGCTTTTCTTCATCTAACATCAGTGGATGCTTTTTGCTACTATCTCTTCCTTCACCTTTGTCTCGAAGAAGTGACCTTTTCATAACCACTTTTTATGAATGCAGAGTGATTAACTAAGTCAAATCCTTTTGCATTCTATAAATGATGCTATTCAATCTTTTCTTCTCTAGTACATTGCTCCCTCTATCATCTCCACTTTCTCATTTGTCTTCAATCTCCCTCTGTCTACTTTCTCCTTTCCTACTCCCTACAAACATTCCCAAATCTCCCATCCTTAAAAAAACTCCCTTGATCTTTTCATTTCTATTAGCTATTATCCTATATTTCTCCTTCCCTCTGTGGTTAAATTTCTTGAGAAGAGAGTCTACAATAGGTGTCTCTCTTCCCTTTTTCTTTTACCCTCTTCTCAACTATAGTCTGGCTTCAGGTATCATTATTCAATTGAGACTGCTTTCTTCAATAGTACCAGTGATCTCTGAATTGTCAAATATAGTTTCCTATTTAGACCCAAAAGGTGATGCCATAAAGAAATTAGGGATCATGAAATAGCCTGTCAGATCTATGGATAAGTGAAGAAATTATGACAAAACAAGAGATAGGATTATGAGATATAAAATTGATAGTTTTGATTACATTAAGTTAACATTTTTACACAAATAAAATCAAGCTAAGATAAGAAGGACAGTAGAAATCTGGAAGATTTTTGCATCAAATGTGTCTAATAAAGATCTCCTTTCTCAAATATATAGAGATATTTATTTTATATTTACATATGGACAAATTTATAAGAATATGAACCACTCTTCAACTGATAAATGATCAAAGGATATGAACAGGCAGTTTCCAGATGAAGAAATCAAAGCTATCTATAGTCATATAAAAAAAGCTCTAAATAATTTTGATTAGAGAATTACAAATTAAAATAACTGCAAGGTGCCATCTGACACCTATCAGAATCATTAATGTGACAGAAGAGTAAATGATAAATGTTGAAAGGTATATGGGAAAATTAGGGCTTAATTGCACTGTTGGTAGAGTTGTGAATTGATCCAGCAGTTCTGGAGAACAATTTAGAACTATGTCCAAAGGGCTATAAATCTGTACATATCTTTTGACCCAGCAATAGTATTACTGGGCCTGTATCTCAAAGAGAGTTTTTAAAAGAAAAAAAGACTGGTTTGTACATTGATATTTATATAAGCTCTTTTTGTAGTGGCAAAGAAATAGAAATGAGTATCATGAGTGGAATGGCTATACAAGCTGTGGTATATAATTGTGATGAAATGCAATTGTGTTATAATAAATGATGAGCAGGATGGTTTCAAGAAAAAAAAAAAACGTGGAAAGACATGATTTGATGCAAAGTGAAATGAGAAGAATGAGGAGAACAGTGTACACAGTAACAGCAATATTATACAAAGATAAACTGGGAATGGTTTAGTGATTTTCAGCAATACAATGATCCAAGACAGTTTCAAAGGATTCATGATAAAAAATGTTATACACCTTCAGAAAAAGAATTGTTGGAGTCTGAACATAGATGAAAACATACAATTTTTCACTTTATTTATGTGAATGTGGGTTTTTTGTCTGTTTTCTTTCACAACATGATTAATTTAGAAATATGTTTTGAATGAGTGCATATGTATGTTGTTTTTATTCTGTCTCTTTGTGACCCCTGGACCATGGACTCCAGGTCACCCTCCCCTCCCCTATCTCTCAAAGTCTGACCAAGATCATATTCATCGTTTCCATGACATTCTCTATTCGTATCACCGTCTGCTATGCTCTTCTCCTTTGGTTTAGATCTTTCCTAACATTAGGGTCTTTTCCAATAAGTCTCATCTTCCCATCCATTAACCAAAATATTCAAACTTAGCTTCAGCATAAATGATATCAAAAGACTGCCATCTTAGGGAATCTGGGAAGAAAATTTAGAATTGAAAAAAAAACTAATGAAACATTAAAAATTGTTTTCGGTAATTGGAGAAAAATAGTATTTTTGAAGCCTTATATAAATGCTAGCTATTAATAATAGTAATGACAACAACAACTTTTTCTTATGGTTTAAGGATTAATACTATACTGGTGGTAAAGGGAGGATATGGGTCACATTTTAGTCTGTAATAGATACAGCTTCAGTAACACTTCCTAGTTGAAGTCTTCAAGGCTAAACGTAAATGTTTGTATTAGGGAAACTTCTCAGTCTGAGAAAAAAAAAAAGAAAATTGCTGATATAGTATTCTAGCTACCAGGTCATATTTTTTGGCATTTGTTATATCCTAAATTTTGATAATCAGCAAGATGTTTCTGCCATTTCCTTACATGAGCTATATTGAACATTAAGTTTTTTTTTTTAATAATCTTTCTATTATTTCTGGTGCTAATGATTTGCTCACAAATTACCATCATAATCCAATTTTATTTCCTCAAATAATTTTGCTTGATCCATCCACTTATTTGGTGCTCTTTGGGCAATATGTTGTTGCCTTAATTCATGTAGATATCCACCATGGCAGGCCTTCAGATTTCATTTTTGAAACTTAGTCATTTCATAAGATTCATCCAACAGTAAACCATTTTTGTTATAACTGATCAATTTATTGGTTTATCAAAAGATAGATAGACATAAAGTTAGAGCATCATTAATCCTTACTATGTGTCCAGCACCGTGCAAAATGCTAGAGATACAGTTACAATCGAACAAAAAAGTTTTAATCCTTAAGTAGGGTATATTCTATTGGCAGAAGACTATACTTAGAGGGATAGTGCAAACAGGGGTGGTAGGTTAGGTGAATATAAGCAGCAGCATGTTGAGAAGACCTCCAAGAAATGGCTTGGAGGTCTGGGTTCCCATAAAATGACGTGAAAGCTCATCTATCAAACCCTGGAGAGTTTGATAGTTTCCAGTGGGAGGGAGATGAGGATGATAGCTAGAAAACAGAAGACATAATATGGAGACTGTCAGGAAGTGATATGGAGGTCTGTGCTAACTTACTACGTCTTTACTATTACTATTATTCCAGTTCTTATTAAGCTGTTTTCCAAATTTTTGTTGACCACTTTATTGTTCCAACTGGCTACATTAAGGCTGATATAATATTTTTCTTTATTACTATATTTTCTCTTCAGCTAAATATTGGAGTAGATACTGCCACCCTCCCTTCTCTACAGAGCTCCTTTCCAATTCAGAGAGATTCTGTTACTCTGCAAAGAGACCTTACCTCAGATTAGAATTTGAAAGTCCAAGTTAAAAAAAACATAATACAGTTTCTGATCAGAAACTCCCAACTATACAAGCTCACGTAGATAATGACTGAATATTCTTGATTTTCCTGAGGACAAGACCCATCCATTTCAGCTGCCTCTAATTCAATAGCTTACTAAAAAGTTGTTTCCTGGGCGTATTTTCCATCACAGAGCAAACAGTTCTCAGAAATCCTCCAGTTACCTTATCTCGGAAATTTCATCTGAGCCCTGTGCCTGCAGCCTCTGACAGATCAACAAACAGCAGCCATCTCCCTGGCAATGGGCACTATTTAAATCATTTGAATTTCTCTTCTTGGAATATTCCAAGACAGTATTAAATTAGTTCATTTCTAGGCAGAATAAAGAACAGTGAATTGGCTGACACAGTTTCCCCAGAAAATATAACTCCATCATTGGAAATTACCAGAATGCATCAAAAAAGAGTAATAATAACTTACATTCATGGAGCTCTTTCATGTACAATTAAGTATCTCATTCAAGCCTCCTGACATCCATGTGATGCAGGCAGAATATCCAGTGTTATCATTGTTTTGTGGATAGGGAAACTGAGGCTCAGAAAAGTCACTTGTCTTGAATAGAGCAATTTATTTTGTAAAGGAGAAGAGCCAGTGCTCTGGGAATCATGTAATTGGATCATTTTGTCCAAAACTCCTATTTGGGAGAGGAAGAAACTGTGCACAGAGTGAAAGAATTGTAAGGGCTCTGAGACACCATGGAGTCCAAATCCTTAATGTCCAGAGGAAACTGTGCTCCAGCGAGAAGGGCAAGAGGAAGGGGTAGTTACAAGAGAAGTAGACTCAAGGGGACTAGGAGATGGAGAAGCCTGACCTTGAATCCTTCCAACTGTGAGACTGAGCAAGTTCCTCAACCTCTCTCCTTCTTAGTTTCCACATTTGTTAAATGAGGACAAATCTGCTGCAAGGATGAAATAAGACTACGTGTATAAAGCTCTTAGGAAACCTTAGAGAGTTACAAAAATATTAGATGAAGAAGAGAGAATTTGGAGGAAAAAACCCTTATCCCTGACCTGGTATTGATTCCAGCTGTTACTTTGTGAATCTCGGTCATGGCAAGGGCCACTAAGGCTGATTAACTGCTCACTGGGACAAAGGAATAGCAGGGGGGAAAGGGAAGGCCATTTAAAGTTCTTATGCTGCCCTACAAGAGAGTTACCCAACTAAAGGAAGTGTCTGTAGTTACTGAATACCCAGGAAAGAAAAGATTACTCTTAGATCTAGGTATACATACACACACACACACACACACACACACACACACACACACACACACACACACATATATATGGATGGATGGACGGATATATACTTATGTGTATATAATTGTATATATAATTGTGTGTATATTTATTTATATGTGTATATATATATATATATTTATATATGCAAAGGCAGGAAATAATAGAAATCTATGAGGTTATCCAACCCTTGGGCCTGGAGCTAAGTATTCTGTACATCCCTACAAAAACAACAGAGAGCCCAATGATTCCTGCTTACTACTCACTCCCACTTCCACCTTCACCTCCTTGGCCCTTAAACATGGATCCACACAGTTAAGTTGGGTTAAAGTGCCTATTGATCCAATCTCTTCATAGACCACAAGGGGAATAGCAAATATTCCCTCACCCCTTGACTGGGCTTAGAGTGATTTTATCAATGTAGAGAACTCCCAGTGTGGAAACTACTTTTATTGATGCAAATTGATTAAGCACCAGCTAAGCTGCCCAGAGGCAACACAGCCAGTAGTGCCAGATTCAAGATTTGAACCCAGGTTCTTTTTCTACTCTGCCAAACTTCTTCTGGCAAATGACGTAACTCAGAAGGTTGAGTCCCAAGTTACTGGGAGTCTCGTGATTAAGATCATGAGGACACCAACTGGACAGCTAACAGAAATACTTGCTTTGGGAATCAGGGCACAACAATCTGCTTTCATCTAAAGGCAAGATCTGAAATTGAAATAACTCTCATTTAATACTAGGTGAATCAGGGGATGGGGCCTAATGGCCCCTTTGGAGGCTGAATAAAATAAGGAGTGGAACAGAGCTCCTCATCACTCTATGAACTCCAAATCTCAGAAACTCTTTTATATTTGTGGGGCTCTCTGACTCAACTTAAATTTAAGCAACCATTTCCTTGAAACCTCATTCTTTATTGCTCAATAGTTGTCTCTGTATGTAGATCATTCAACAAAGCCTTTAATAATACCTTAGTGTGTGCAAGGTACTGTGCTAAGACATGGCCTCTCTCCAGTAGGCAAGAAACTCCATGAAGATTGGGGTTATGTCTTAATCACCTCAATATCCTCCATATGCAGTCTCTCCTGAATAAGGTTAGCACATAATACATTTCTGTTTTATTGAATTGTTGCACTTTTGGTAGTTGTGTGTTCTTAAATCTCTTAAATGCCATTTTTTCCCTGGAGAAATGAATAATGTAGTGTTGTATGGTGCAGGGTTATGTAATAAAACAAACACATTGTATTTGGAGTCAAAGAATTGGGTTCAGTTTCCAACTACTATTTCTCACCTTTGTGACTATTGGCAAATCTCTCCCATTCTGAACTTCAAAGTCATCATCTCACATAACAGATTTACACTTTCATGTGCAGAGATTTTTTTTGTTATTTTACTATGTTATGGAAATGCTTGTTTTATTCCATAAATTAAAAATATTAATAAAAGAATCCATCCAGTCCTCAGCCTCCTCTGACAAACTCTCTCTCTTGTCCAATTACAAGAACGTAATTTCCACATTTCTCCCGTATTCTCCCATATATTTCCTATGTCATTGCCTCTCCCAAATACACACATACACACATGCACACACAGAGTCTCAGCCCCAGGTTAAAACTGATTCTTTGGGAGAGAAATAATGGTTTCAAAAGCAGAGCTGCTCCCTGTCATGCAATTTTCCCCCAAATCTCCTGCGTAATGAAACAATGAATTTCTTGCCTTTTACTTTCTGAAAGGAGCTCGACAATGATGAAGTCTATGTGACTTGATGGGTAAAAATAGATATAATGAGGTTCCAAATAGCTCCATTTCTTAGTCTCCCTTTGTAGTATCTCCTCAGAATAGTGTCTATAACTCACCAGTGGGACTAGAATGTTGCAGAATTCCCCAGGTCAGAAGAGCTCTGCTCCCTCTTCATTTAAGCCCACTTAAACCTGGTTCACATATCCTCTGGACTGGGTCCCTTGTCTGTTTTGACAATGAAGGAGAAACTGTCCCATCCTTCTCCACAAGATTGACTTGCCTGTCATCATTAGCTCTTGCAAAACAGAGAAACCGTCAAAATATGTCACTCTTTTCTTTCTTTCCACAGTCACCCAATTGTCACAGATGACACAGGGATCCCAGCAGCCTTAATGGGTGTGCCGGCTATACAATGAAGCCAAAGGGGTATGATGGAAAGGGAGGGAATGACCTTCACCTGCTAAAAGGGAAGGTTTCAAAAAAGTTGGTCACCTGAGCTAATGATGCTAAAGGACAGGAAAGATCTTTCATAAGAGTCTGGTAATTCTGTTTACTTTCACCAAAATACGAAGCAAAATGAATGTCCAGTAAATGGGGAATGAGTAATAAATTATGGCACAAGAACATATTTATATACTATTGAATCATAGAGACTGTAAATAAGGAACCTCAAAAACAATTAGAATGAACACAAATCAAGGCACATAAAGATTTAAATGCTTTTCACTAATTGACTTGTGCAAACCTTCCAATTAAATTAAACCAATCCACTGTGTGACCCTGGGAAAGTCACTTGACCCCAAGTGCCTCAGCAAAAAATAAATAAATAAATGAATTAAATAAATTAAACCAATTCAGAACACTCTATAAAGCAATTATTTTCTTAATATGGTTCTGCCTCTGATACATTATCTTCATGATGATGGACTACTCATTTAGCATCTTTAAACCTCAGTTTCCCCATGTTCTAAATGAGAAGATTGGATTTGATGAGCATTTTCTTGGCAGTGAAATTAATAACAGAGCAACGTCATTCAAAAATGCACATAGTGTTATACATCTCAACCTCTCTATTAAAAGAATCAAAAGAAAGAAGCCTACAATATACAAATATATCTTGCTATATATTCATCTATCTGTCTATATATTCACATAGATAGGTCTTTATATAAACCCATGTACCTAAATCTTTATTTCTAGATATATTTACTTATGTAATTGTTGCTGTTGTTGTTCAGTCATTCCAGTCATGTCTGACTCTTTATGACCCCATTTGGGGTTTTCTTGGCAAAGATACTAATGTACTTTCATTGTCCTTTCATATCATTTGGCCATTTATCAATTGAGTAATGACTTGTATTCTTTTAGATTTGACAAAGTTCTTTACATATTTGAGATATGAGACCTTTATCTGAGAAACCATTAAAGTTTTTTTTTTCCTTATTTTTTCTACTTTCCTTCTGATCTTGGCCACATTTGTTTTAGTTGTACTTTTAAAAAAATAATGCATTACAAATTATCCATTTTACCCCTCACAACACTCTGTCTCTTGTTTATTCATAAGTTGTTTACCTATCTATAATTCTGATAGATAATATACTCCTTGTTATTCAAATTTTCATATAAAAATGCTCTAAAACATTATTGATCAGAGAAATGCAAATTAAAACAACCTTAAAGCATCATCTCAAACCGATCAAATTGACTAAAATGATTGAAGGAGAAAGTGACAAATGTTGAAAGTGATGTGGAAAATTGAACACTAATTCACTGTTGGTGGAACTGTGAAATAATCTAACCATTTTGGAGGGCACTCTGGAATTATGCCAAAGAGTTGTTAAACTGCCTGTACCCTTTGACCCAGCAATTCAACTACTAGTTCTGTTTCCCAAGATGATTACAAGAAAAGGGGGAAAGGAGGAAAAGGGCCCCACAAGTGCAAAAATGCTTGTGGCAGCCCTTTTTGTAGCGGCTAGAAACTGGAAACTGAATGGATGCCTGTCAATTGGAGAATGGCTGAATACCTTATGGTATATGAATGTCATGGAATATTATTGTTCTGTAAGAAACGACCAACAGGATGATTTCAGAGAGGCCTGGAGAGACTTGCATGAACTGATGCTGAGTGAAATGAGCAAAACAAGGAGATTATTGTACACAGCAACAACAACACTATATGATGCTCAATTCTGATGGACATGGTTCTCTTCAACAATGAGATATTTCAAACCAGTTCCAATTATTTAGTGATGAAGAAAGCCATCTACATTTTAGAGAGAGGCTTGTGGGAACTGAGTGTGGATCACAATATAACATTTTCACACTTTCTGTTGATGTTTGCTTGCATTTTGTTTTCCTTCTCAGGTTTTTTTTTTCTTTCTAGTTGCGATTTTTCTTGTGCAGCAAGATAACTGTGTAAATATGTGTACGTGTATAGTATGTGTCATATATTTTAACATAGTTAACATGCATTGGACTACCTGCCATTGGACTACGGAGAAGGAGGGAAAAATTTGGAACAGAAAGTTTTGCAAGGGTCAATGTCAAAAAATTACCCATGCATATGTTTTGCAAAAAAAAAGCTTTAATAAAAAAGGGGGGAAACCTATATGTCCTAAAATACTTGTAGCAACTCTCTTTGTGGTAGAAAAAAAAGGAAATTGCATATATGTCCATCAACTGGTGAATGGCTAAACAAGTTGTGGTATATGATTGTAATGGAATACTACTATGATGAATCAATGAATGATGAACTTGATGATCTTAGAAAAACATGGAAATACTTGCTCAAAATAATGACGATGAAATGAGCAGAATGAAAAGAACATTATGTAAAGTAATAGCAATATTGTTTTAAGAATAACTTTAAATGACTGTCATTCTGACTGCTATAATTACCCAAATTAACAACAAAGAACGTATGAAAATCCTTTCTATAGCAAAGAAAGACTTGATAAATGGAAATACATATAAAATGGTGTTATACACATACAGACACACCCATATGCATGCACACATACACACTCACACATACATACACATGAATACATATACAAAATATACATGTCTGAGATGATAGTCATCCCTAGAGTGTGAAAGGAAAGAAAAATTGGAAAAAAAGAAAATTACATAATAACTTCATGATCTATTTATTTATTTATCCTTTTCCATATCTTTATTTTTTTATTTTTTAAAATTTTATTTTATTTTATTTTATTTGCATAACATATGTGTGGGTAATTCTTCAACAATAACCCTTACATGGCTTTCTGTTACAAATTTTCCCCCCAATTCCCCACCCCTCCCCTAGATGGCAGGATATCCACTACATGTTAATTATGTTAAAATATTGGCAAATCGAATATATGTATACATATTTCCAAACTTGTCATTGTTGTGCAAGAAAATCTTATCTACACAAAAAATATATCGGATAAAGGAAACACAATGTAAGCAAACATCAATCAAGGAGTATGAGAATGTTATGTTGTGGTCCACATTTCACATCCCTTTCTCTGGGTGTATATGGCTTTCTTCAGTGAACAATTGGAGGTGGTTTGAAACATTTCCTTGTTGAAGAGAGCCATGTCCATCAGAATTGATCGTCATATAGTACTGTTGTTGCCGTGTATAATGATCTCCTGGTTCTGCTTATTTCACTCAGCATCAGTTCATGCAAGTCTCTCCAAGCCTCTCTGAAATCATCTTGCTGGTCATTTCTTTTT